>VALG01016238.1:20229-53385 GCA_009835305.1 Ipomoea purpurea | reverse complement strand
CTCACTCATGCAATTACCAAGTACTACTACGAAAAGACGCGTGGGTGGCGTCATGTTAGATTGACCTGATACTGTTTTTTTAGTGTTGCGCGCATTATGTCTGAGGGTGTAAGAATCTGAGGGAGGTCTGCTGTTTGGTTGCTACAATTGCCGATGGATCAGGTAATGTGCAGCAAGTTCCCCGAATCATAGTAGCTAAAGGTAGCATTCGTCTATTCTTTGGCTTGACTGGTTTTAAAACCCCCATATGGGTTTGAAAGACCCTGTAGGATGTAGCCTGAAAATCGCTTGAAAGACACTTTCCTTTCTGTCGTTAAGAAAGGGCAGATCGTCTAACTTTTCACTCATTGAATTGGGGCTCTTCCAGACTCATATTTTATTTATGATTTAGTTACACATAACAAGTCTACCTATACACAATAATACAAGCGTTATACTCTTGTATGAGTGACCCCTCAGCATACTTGTGCAAAGGATCTTACACCTCCAACAGTTGTTGTGAGTCCTCCATCAGTCTCCAAGTGTTCTGGAAGTATATAAAAAAAATAAAAACGAAAGTCTTTTCAAGGAAGGGCCTTCTTTTTCAAGATATCTCAAGTAACACCAAAAAAAAAGATAAGTTCAGCGGGCCGTTCAGGGCAACGTAACATAAATTACGCCGACATGTAAACAGTAATGCTTTTTCGGACAAAATCTGCGCAGCAGTACCAATAAAACATACACATCTGAAGTTGGGACTAGCTTCATAAGCTGCATTAGAGTGATTAAGATCGCGAATGTCCTCACAGTTAGAGCCCGAGACACAGGACTCACCTTCAAGAAGCTTGCCGCGAAGTCAGTCCGAGTTGTATCGGTTAGATAATATTTTCCTTTGCAAGTTAGTCGTAACACGCCGGGGCGATACCGTGCATCTGGATGTTCATGATTTAAGTGGGTCAATATCTATTTATTAGCAAAAAAAAAAAAACAAAACATAAAACGACAGACACATGCTTTGGACTAAAAAAATTATGATATAGTAGAAGTTATAAAAGATTTCGTTATATAGACTTAATTTCAGAATCAAACATATCATAATAACTAACGAAAAACACGCAGGGGAGGGCGTTGGACTCGCAGGGGGAGCACGGGTTTGACTATAATACATTGATGGCCACTACTGCAGCATACTTCTCCTAAATATTTCTACTGGTGGGGGGGGAATACTCATTGGCGAGAGGCGCCACAATTACTTGAACATAAAAGGATCAACATGGCCGCGACTTTACAAAATTATACTGCATCAATCGAACGATATATTGGAGGAGTAAAAAGGTGCAGTTTGAATCATCTATATCAGCTATAAGATGGAATGAATGTTCGCAATGGGAGAAGCTATAGCATGGGATGAAAATGGGTTTGGCACAAAGCAACAAATTTTTGAACAGTCGATCATTCGATTATTATAGCTGATGAAGATATATAATTCACGGCACTTTGGTTGCATATTGTAAGACCAGGTGCTATGTAGGAAAAACTGGTACCACTACCAAATATCGAAAATCAGGCCTCTGCTTGGAGAAGATATGAGAGTTAAATAAGTAACAAACGTAAGTTCCCCGTCATTCCATACACAACAAAGCAAATCTAAGGATAGCTTTTCTACAGGCATGAGAGCGTAATTGCACGAGAATTCATCCCAATGCTACCACCGTAAACCCAAGTTGGCATCCATGACACACTACAAATAAAATCAAGGATAATAAATACAAAAAAGAAAGAGGATGTAATGAAGATGAAGACAATGACAATATAATGCTACCCAAAAGAGAATTAAGAACATTAGAAAATTTAAACTAAAAGTAGTATTTATTAGATATCGTTTTTAGACTAAGTATTTAGACTAACGTTATTACAAAGTTGCAAACATTTATTTAAGAGTTTTTTTGCACTTTTGGTCCCAACGACTATAGGTGCACTGACAGAATTGATCCACGACTTTTGAACCTTGCATTTTAGTCCACCGACTATTGATTTTTTTGCAAAATGGTCCTTCCGCCACTTTTCCGCCAAAATTTCACCAGAAAAAAAAAATTCTCTATTTTTTCATCTGTCGGATCATCCGAAGACATCAGAAAAGTAAAATGTCAATTTTAACCGGCTAAAAATTGTGAATTTTTTTTCCGTGAAATTTACGGAAAAGTGCCGGAAGACATTTTTGTAAAAAAAATCAATAGTCGTGGACTAAAATTGCAAGGTTCAAAAGTCGTGGATCAATTCTGCCAGTGCCACTATAGTCGTGGGACCAAAAGTGTAAAAAACTCTTTATTTTAATTAAATATAATCATCTCTCATATATTATCTTCGCATTTATATAAACTTTAAATTACCGATTTAAATAAACAAATTTAATAATATTTATCTTATCTTATGCATGAACATTTCTGATAGAGTTAATTACCAAAATGGTCCCTTGACTATAGTAAAATTACCAATTTGGTCCTTGACTATTTTTTTTAACCAATTAAGTCCCTCAACTTTAAAAATTTTAACCAGTTTGGTCCTCCGTTAGTTTGACCGTTAGTCAACGGTTAACTTGGGGACCAAATTGGTAATTTCTATATAGTCAAGGACCATTTTGGTAATTAACTTTAGGGAGTGGGCAATTCGGTTTAGTTTTCTCGAATCGAACCGTACCGAACCGAACCGAAGTAATATACCGAACAACCGAACGATATTGAATTCTTGTATACCGAACGGTTCGATAAAAAATCCGATCCAATCTGAATTGTTCGGTAAAAATTGAACTGAACCGAATACAGTTTGATTTTTTAAAATATAATATAATAAATAATAATAATAATAATAATAATAATATAATAATAATATAATAATAATAATAATAATAATAAATAAATAAAAAAGTAAATCCAAGTCCCTTACTCTTGCTCTGTCGTTCAGCTCATATTTTCACGGGTATCTCTCGTAAATGTTTTATTTGATTTCTTTATGGTTTGTTATCAAAAGTTCTATATTATGTGTTATGATGTTTACATAGTCCATATTCAAAGTCTAATATAAGAATTCAATATCGTTCGGTTGTTTGGTATATTACTTCGATTCGGTGCGGTACGGTTCGATTCGAGAAAACTAAACCAAATTGTCCACCCATTAAGTTAATTACCAAAATGGTTCTTTGACTATAGCAAAATTACCAATTTAGTCCCAAGTTAACCGTTGACTAACGATCAAACTAACGGAAGACCAAATTGGTTAAATTTTTTAAAGTTGAGGAACTTAATTAGTTAAAAAAGTTAGTCAAGGACCAAATTGATAATTTCGCTATAGTCAAGGGACCATTTTGGTAATTAACTCTTTCTGATATAATATTGCATTGATATACTTTGAAATTTTTATTTAAAAATAATCATTAGGCATTATTTCATTCGCGTGAAAGAACAAAGTGTATCAAATATAAGATCATTTTAAAAGATCTCAATTAGAACGTTTTAATGATATATATCTTTTTATACATTAATTTTATTTTTATTTTAAAAAAAAAAAAAAAAAAAAAAAAAAAACAGTTAAATTTAAGTTTTTTAAAAAAAAAAAAAAAAAAAATAGGGAGAAAAAATATGAATGCTTTCATCGCATGTTGCTACCTGCTGGTCCACATAATTATTGGTGCAACTATATTACAATTGTGCATTTCAAATCCAATAAACCAAAATGTCTCTCCAAAGCTGGCAATTGGAAAAGATTACAGCCATCCAAAATTGTTTAACAAAAAGAACCTGCTGACACATGATTTGATTGATCCTTCTAGTCTTCTGTAGTATATATAAAATCCTTATCCTCCTCCTACTCAAAGCTTCACTCTCCCACAATGCCATACATGAATTCATCTGCTTATAATCTACATTTGGCAACTTTTCAAGGGGATAGAAACCCCATAATTCCCAGGTCAAAACACACTCTCTCCCAACCACCACAAAGCCGCATTGTGCAAAACAAGTTCAATAAATTGCACTGAAAAAATACAAAACGGCAACCACATTTGCTTCTCCGCAATGAAATAATATTAATATTAATAATAATAATAAATCTCGCTAATTTCCCTCTTCTGCGGCCGTTGAACCTTACAAGCACGTGGGAAGTTGTTGATTTGTCTTCCTCCAAAACGTCTTTGCCATTCATCTTATAGCCTATCCTTAAGCGCATGACAAGGGATTTCTGAAAATGAAGTAGAGATTATGTAGTTATCAGAAGTACTGCTAACAAGTTGCAGATAAATGAAACTGTGTTCCTTGACGTGATGAGGATCTGTGGATACAGATACTTCAAATTTCCTCTTCGGATCCTAGGGCTCACTAGGCATGACAATAAACAATCATAGTACTCTATGAAATTTGAGCTGGGCCACAAAAATTTTATGAACCATTCATATGACCTATTAGCAAGCTGGGAGAAGGTTCAATTATCAAACCACATTACTTTAAGCAAAATGCTCTTAATAGTCTTTTACACTGCAGTGAAAGAAATACCAAGATGAAAATTGTAAAGGTATGCAAGTATCAACCATCATACCTTGCCATGTTGGCTGTTTATGACCCTTAATTTCTGTGTAATTGATCCATTGCCGGTTGCAGGAAGCGTGTTGCTGCTGGCTGATCCAAATGTAGTTGAAGAAACTGTAGATTGCATAAGTAAATTAGACAGACATATCCAAGTTTACATCATGGCTCGAGTAGCAGTTGTCTTTAAGAGTTTAAGATAATGATTTTTAAAAAATAAAATGCAGTCACAACTTCAAATGGGATTGAAAATTAATATCACATACATCAAATTATATGTCATAGTCAATACTACGGAGTACTAAAATAACATCGCATTGTCTTACTTTGGGACAGCAGCCTGGAAGATGAAGTCTGTGAATACATTTTCTGATTTGTTTGTAAAATTAGCCTCGACAACTGTTGTTTGTGGATTTCCGGGCTGCTTTGAGAAGTTGAACATTAATTTTATAGAACTACTCTCAAATGCAATAATTGATGGATATTCTGGACCATTGTTTTCTGTCATTTAAAGCCAAGGTATCAATATTTGAGGATTAAATCAGTTTCCAAATTAAGTTCAAGCACTATTGGAGACTGTACCAAGAGCAGAGGGACTAGAGATGCCATCCAACAAATCCATCACTGAGAGCTTCCAACAGAAGAAGAGTTTTGTGCAAAGGTAAAGAAGGTGAGGACAACCTATCTAATAGATCTACTGAACTTCTGTTTTTTTCATTGATAAGTACCAGCTCAGTAGATGGACTACTGTTTTGAGATGGAGGTGCTCCAATAGACAGGAGATCCAGCAGGACATCGGTCCACTTTTTTGCACATGATTTGAACCTGAAAGGCAATAGATGTAAACTTTTTATTCCTACTCTCCTACTTCTGAACTTCTGAAGTGGGCAGCCATATTTATAGCTAAGTTATGTTCATTCTTTTATCCACCATCAATCATAACCAATTCCTGATATAAAGAATGAATGATAACTGGTATGTAAGTGCATTGAAGTAGCCCTACAAACAGACCTGGTTGTGAAGTAGTAGCTAGTGACAAATCAACTCCAAGAAGATCCTGAAGGAAGCCCCGCCAGAAGAGCTAGGTGCTGCTGGAACATCATCTGAGCTAAGATCAAGTAAATCAACAAGAGGAGCAGCAGCAGCAGCTGACTTGGCAACTCCATTTGGGACTTTAACAGATGGCCCTTGTGAAGTTGACACAGCTGCTGCCACAGAGCCAGCCCTCCTTCCACTATAGCTTGCTTCATCTAGGACTGGCATCCTTTCTAATAATGTAGGCCTGAAAATTAGCACCCAACAGCTTCTTAGGTAAAGGCACTACCAGCTTTGATAATTCCATCCATTCAATGAAACTCAACCATACCTGATATTCTGGTGCTTTGAAATAATAGAATTGAATTCAATAGCTCTCTGTTGAAGTTCAAGCACAAACTTCCCTTATAGTGAACAATTGTGCCATTTATCTTCCTATAAAAGAAACAAAATTCAATGAGCAATTTCCTAAAATACTATAAGCATGCTCAGTTTTCTTAATCTTCTCATCTTTGAGAACTCTTAAATCTTTGATACTTCAGCTATGATAGTATAATGCCAAAGGGTTCCTCCTAAAATATTAGAACAAGATATTTGGAATATAAATTTTGGGATACGAAGTGAGGCTGGATTATTAAAATCACAATTTTCTACTCTTAGAAGCAATTAACTTGATTAATATAGTTATTAACATTGTTAGCATATGGCTAACTCAACTCAAGCAACAAAAGTCATAATATATATGAAATTAGAGAATAAATTACAACATACTGAGAACAAGATGAAAACGACTCGACAGCTTCAACAAAGCAACCAGACACATTGCCCGAGTAGTGAGTCGGTGGAATGCTCTGAGTGCAGTCACTACAACATCCACAGCATCTGATTCAGTTACCTGCCAAAAACAATTTCCCTAAACATGCTGAAGAAGAAGATGATGGCTTTAATGTAAAGGAGGCTAAAAGATGATTTTTTTTTGGTACATCAAAGGGAGTTGGGAATGAATATAATTCAATGGCAAACATCATCATATCCCTGAAATCAACTGTATAATGCATGCTTGAAAAACTATCGTTGATGTTAATAGGCAGGTGCACATATATTTAATTGCAGCATTAATGAGAATGACTAGTTGGAGAAAGACATATTTTTGTTCAGTTCAAGTATTTTAGAGTAGCAGCCTATATGAAAAAGTAAGGTCTCACCCGAACATGGTCATAATAAACTTAACTTAATTAGAACTACCCATTTCTAATTTGGTACAATACAACTTTGAATTAGTCCGAGCCAATGTGGCTACTAGATATTGGAAGGTCATTGTACCAAAAAATTAGAACTACCAAATTAGAAGTGATGTCCCCAAAAAAAACTCTTCCATTATTTTTTTCCTTTTGGGAATAGTAGAGGGTTGGAGAAGAAGAATTTCATCAGCATGCACAATTTTTCGGCACACAAATAAATTTATAAATCAATGTCATTGACATTCCTAACTGAGAAAAAGGGTGAAATTTTGAATTTTAATTCAAGGAAACAGATTATTAATTTGTGTGTGTTTAACACAACCAAAATGAGAATATAATACGAGACATTTTAGTATTTTACTATTGTCAATCCCATTTTTATAGAACTATGCTAAGCAGATTCAGGAAACTCATTACCGGATTTATTCACAATTTAAATTCTTGCCAAATCTAGTAACCAAATGCATATTGTAAGCATATTTGAGGGGAAATTTGGCACAAAATTATGAACTCACAGTCACATATTCTTCTATATCAAGCATTCCTTTATTAGCAACCAACATTTCCCCGTATTCTCCAATGCACCAAACCGCAACTCTAACAAGAATTTCCTAACAAAAACAAAATGAAACAGATTTGTAACTTGTAAGGCATTATGTCATAGAAAAAGTGCTTGCGGAATCTTACACATCAGTTTTAAACTTTCACAACAATATAGAATGTACCTGTTCTCCTGCAGTTTTCAATACCCTATATAAAGATCGCACTGCATATCCGTGGAGGTTGGGAGCATTGGTAATCACCACAATGAGTGCATGCCAAACTTCATCCTTAACATAATTTCCCGCCTACGAAATAGAATAATCAGTACACAGTACTCTCTACGGTATGACTGTATGAGGCAAGATAACAATTAATAAAAGATGCAAAAAGGGAAAGCATTCCTATCAAAAAGCATCCAATCCTAGCATCAGATGCATGATTTTTCTTTAGTGGAATTGAAATAACCCATTTTATGACATCAAGACAAGCCTATGGTAATAAGTGAAAAATGCATTCCAAAATATTGCCTTAGAGCAACCTCAACAATGCCAATTTTTTTGGGGTTTTTGCAGGGATATGTAGGAAAGAGAAGGAAGAGAGAAGAGGAAAAAAGAGGAAAAAAAAAAGGCTGACAACAACAAAAAAAAATGTAATGTTACGCGCGCGTGCATGCTGCAGTTTCCACCTACGCGCAACTTGCGCGTCTTTTTGTGGATATTTTCTCCAGCTGCGCCACACAAAAATTGTATTTGCAGGAATAAAAACCCCACCCCACATTTGTTAAAAAACCACTGTTGTGGTTGGCCTTAAGTGCAATCTGCAATTAATCATACCTCAGATAGAACCTTGAGCATCTGATCAATGTACCAAATTTTCTCTGGGTAAAACCTAGTCCAGCATAAGGTAATTAGTGAAAATGCATTCCAAATATGTTCGAAGAAAAAAAAAAAGACAAGTAAGATTAAGATATTTCTAAAACAGGCACTTCATAAATTTTCAACAGGAAAGAGAGATGTGTTCAGAACACATCTTCTGATCACTTACTTCTCTACAATGGAGCAAATTTTGGCAGTGAGATCTCCCCTAAACTCCAGGTCACTCGCTTCCAGATATTCAATAAGTTCCTTGGTCAAAGGCTTCACATTGCTTTCATTGACTAGAAGATAGACAAGCTCAAGGGCCCTTTTGCGGATTGAAGGATCTGAATCCTGAGAATAATCAACGCATGAGCTCCTAATGCAATATTATATTTATGGAAGGATAATGCAGGAAAACTACATGCAACTCCTTGCTTGGAACCAGTGGATTTGAAGTCTAAATATTGACAGAACCATCTTTATCCCCACCCCCCAAGCCCACCCATCGCATAGGGTGAAGGCAGTGGAGTGATTGGCAACAAGGTTTTTTTTTTCTTGGAGCCATGTATAAAGATGGAAATAAATAGATTCGTTATTATGTGCATGTTAAGTACTCAACATGTCTCATAAAATTACACAACACAACTTAGCCTTATCCCCAATCTGCTTGGGATGTCTCTCTCTAAATTTCCCACGAGAGCAAAATCTTAACTGATTATGAATTAATCTGTATGTATGTATGTATGATACATAAGGAGAACTTTTTTTTTCTTTTCTTTTTTCTTCAATTTTGGTGTAAAGTAGCACTTCCTAATACAAACACAAGAACTATTACCATCTAGCTAGAATAATGTCAAGACATGGTCTAAGTTATTCGAGCCAACTAAAATAAATAAAAAGGAAAAGCAAGAAAAGAAAAGAATGGAGAACTATATAAATAGTGTGCAAAACTGCAAACTTTAACTGTATGGTACCTTTACACATTCTATAATTGTTGCTCGATGCCTCTGCACTGCCTGACTATCTACCGTAACTGCTCTCATCAGCATGTTCAATGCCACATATCTAAGTTTATTTGGAGCTCTATCAGATCATGGTACAAGTAAAAGCAAGAACTATATGCATTACCAAGCAGACAAGTCCACATCAGACTAGCCATACTTCCATGCTAGCAAAATATACAGAGTTTCAAATTAATGAAGATGACCTGATATTGTTGTCACGGTTGGATAAAAATCTCCCAAGGATATTGATAGCAAGCACACGAAGGCCACCATTATCTTCAATACTCATAATAGCTCCAACGCATTCATAAAGGATGGAATTGCCAGCATTCTTGTTGGATTCAGTTTTTGTTGCTACCTAGAAAAAGAATGTAGTGTGTCACAGAAAGCAAACATCAGACTCTGCATCATATCACAAAACAGTAGCCAAGGTTAAAAACCAAAGAAACTCGACTAAACAAAGTTCATAATCAGTGGATGATCCAGTAGAAGGTTAACAATCCAATGAGGGAATGGCCAAATGGGTGGATACTATATATATATATATATATATATATATCATCCTCTTCTACAGTGGAGATTATAATCCCTGTTCCAACTCCTCAACCCATAGGAAATGCCCAGTGAGGCAATGACCAGAATTCCAAGAAGGGTACAAGTAACAAATATCATAATTTATCAACAGCTGCAACATTCTAGGTCAACAATCTTTGTTGCCATTATGCCATTTCCAGTCATTCACTCACCCTATGTAGTATGTACACAGATTATCAATATTTCTTCTGTGCACTTCAAAGTATTTAGCTAAAGTGCTAAACTAATTATTAGCCAACAGTAATATTTTATATACGACATAAAATAAACAACTAAAATTAGGCCACATGATATTTGAATATTTGATATAAAATGATCAAAATGAGAAGTCCACAAATATTTAATAAGCAGATCAACAAGAAATAGTATACATATTTGTGTCAAAAAAACTTGCAAACTACAAAATCTTGCACTCAAAAATCATAATATCAAGAAAGAACAAAAACCTATAACTAACCTGAGCCAGAATGTCATTCATAGAATCACTTGCATCGGCATCACCTTGTCCCAAAATACGCAACAGCCTGAGCAAACGTATATGAAGAAAAGGATCTGTGATCCCCGATATGTCATACTCCGGTGCATATGGGCTATTCACAACATCCTTTAGAACTTTGACTAAGCCATCTGTGCATTTCTGGAACCATAGAAAAAGGTGAAAATAAATAAATAAACTCATCAGACTGACATTATAATGGACTTGCAGAAGTGCATATGCAAAACACCGGCTTAAGTAAAGCCTCTGAACTAACATCTGGAAACTGTATGCATATTCAGAATTATAAGATAAACTGAAGATTAAGCTCAAGTAAGAAATCAAGGCAATGCCATTACTCATTAGAAAATACTCCTGTTCACAACAAAAGCAAAGCAGAAAAGCTCAGAATACTTTTACTTGGAAAACATCTTTCCTCCCAAGGCTATCATCCTTCTGAATTTCACCCTATCACCTTAACAAATATGTTTTTAATTGCAGCCTCAATGTACCAATTCAAAGAGAGACGTTCACTGAATCAAGAGCCTCATAGTCCACAGGTGACTCAACACTACACAATCAAAATAGTTATAGGGATGTGCAAGGCCTTATTTCAAAAAGTTGTCATAGACACATACACATACACATATATGAATGCAATGATTGTTCTTGTAGATACTGTGCAACAATACCATCTCCCTTAATTGCTCCTAAGGTTCACACTTCACAATACATCACATCAGGTGCAAATAATGTGAAACAAAAATGTTTTTATGGTAGATTTTTTTTTTTCTTGTTGAGCACCCACTTCCACATCCTACTTCTCCATACAATTTGTTGAGCATCTTCAAGCCAGAAATGAACAGTATATGTCCAAAATAGAAAGGTAGGATGGGATTCTAGTGTAATCATTCATGCAGAAGATAAGCTTAGAAGAGATCTGAGGCCAATAACATGAATGTGAGTATGTGACAAACTAAATTCAGATGTATTTGATATATATAAATAAAGCTAGTTATTATTAACTTACCTTTCTAAAATGTTCAAGAGCCTCTGTGCTGACTTTACATAGATCTGTGCAAAGCTGGATACCAGTTATTAGAACTCCATGGTGCTTCTCTTTCAGTAAGCAGACTGCAGCATTTATAAAATTTTCTGCGAGATCTGGAACTTTCTTTATAATCCTTATAGAGCATAATGCTGCCTACGTAACAACAACATTTGAGTAAATACATAGCTGTGTGTGACCAAATGGAATCTTAAACATAAAGGAAACACCAGGTCTCTGCTGCAAAGAAGTATCCAGTTTCCTTGTCTTCCTTTCCTTTTACTCCTTATAGAGTGGTAACAAAAGTCACATACTCAAATCAAGGTAAAACTTACTGAATAACAGTTTGCAGTGTCTAAGGTACATGGAAAATTTTATATTCAGTCAACATTATGTTTTCCTGAATAAGGCATTATCCATTCATCTGTCATCAACAAAAGAGGGAGAAGCATGGAAAACAAGCAAACACAAAAGCAGTTTGTGCGTGTGATTCTAAATTAAATACCAGTACACATCCATATCTATCTTCCTGTAATATTTTGGAGGGCTCTAAATAATAAAAAGCAAATTATCAAAAGAAGAAAAATTAGAAGAATAAGAAAATATTTTTTCAGCAACTTATATTTGCCAAAATCTTTCTGATGAATTTATGAGATGAATAAGAATATAATGAAAACAAATAAGTATAAGATTGGAAATATAAAATCTAGGACCAGCGACCCAGAAAAATTCAACTTACTTTTTTACGAATATTTGGATCTCTAAACTGAAGCAATCTTTCAACTTCTGGGGCAAGATCACGTGCCATTTCTGCAGAACAGATATTTCCCAGGGCACAAAGAGCAAGTCCAACAATATATTGATTACCGTGGTTAAGATCTCTATTTTTAAGTTAAGGAATCTGTACAAAATATGAAATTTATTCTTCACTTAGCAACAATTTTGCAGAGATAACTTTATTCAATTCATGTACCCCGTGATTCAAATACTTTTCCTTCCTTCCTTTTTCTTAAATATACTGACGGTTATGCATGAGAATAAGCCACCTAGCAGATATATATTAGAACCAAAATAATTGTAGACAGGATACTGTTTTATTGAATTGGTGCCAACATTAGAACTTCTTGTCTTTCATCAAGGAGCAACATAAGGCCAAGATATCCTATTCTTTTCTCAGGGAATCCTGGAGATGCAATTAACTTCAAGCATTCCATTTGACCAAAGTGTGTGGGATAGCCTAGCATGTGAATAAACATGAGTTTTGCGAGATTACGATGCCTATAATCATGATCATTCTCGCTGATTGCCGCTCGAATCGCAGCACACTCTTTTCTCACTACAGCACGCTCTTCTGCTGCAGTTTTGCATGCACGTATGGAACGAATCATGTCCCTGCAATAATCAGTAACTTGATAAGCATATGCCCTTTTTCTTATCCGCAAAATTTTATGTTAAACAATTGTCTATAAAGTTCTGAGAACCCAAAAAAAAAAAAACATGTTACACTGGCAGAGTGGAAGCTAGCTTTCAACCATAGAAATCAGACAAGGAATAAACTGTCAATACTGAACATCACATCCAGCAAAAATTTGATATGATGCAGTCGTCAGACAAATGGAGTTCCATTCAGAGGATCAGGCTATTTCTTTTGTAAATAACCCATAATCTATAATTCAACATTTATTAAATAAATCAAGATACCCCAATCCCATCATGAAAGTTCCCCAATATACACTGTCACTAATGGAGCCTTTTTTTTCTGTGAATTATGAATGATATTACTGGTGCTTGCTTTTCCATTCATTGTTAAAAACCTAGGAAGTGGGTTTTGGATCAGAAGACCTTGAAGAGTTTGAGATGAGCTTAACAAATGGTGTACAAGTATTGTCTTATTCAACAATTCAAATCAGCGAATAGTGCTCATCATTTAAGTAATGTATTCTGTGATCCTAAGACAAAATTAGTTTGTAAACCTAAAAACTCTATATGATCCTAGCATGATAGCTCCGGTAACTCCTTTCTGAAACATTGAAATTTATCTATCTGTAAATAAAGTTTTGGGAACTCTATGTATTCCAGTGTCTGTCACTTTGATAGTTTGAGAAAAATTGAAATGCTATATAGCTGTTGCAGCATATTTTCTTCTTCCTCCAGTATTGCAAATTGCAATCAATCAAGTGACGGGACATCAAGGAGCTAATACGACTTCAAAAATCGCATTTCGAGAGAAGATAAACAAACAAAATTGCGAGCAATGCAGCTATAATGGCTCCCCAATCATAGAGTCGATGCAATCATGAGAAATAGGAAGGCGGGAGTTGGAAATTCCAGAAACTGATCCGAGAATCAAAGAGTGCGGTAGGTAACTGACCTGAGGCGGGTGCCGGAGGAGAAGGGATTCATGATTGGGTCTGTCTTGAAGCTCCGGGAAAGCTCGACCAGATCCAGCTGTTCAAACAGTCGTGAAAATTAACTAGAAGCTTCGATTCTCCTACCTCCTAGGAGCTGGATCGTCGTTTGAAAGGCGTCGCCGCGCAAATTCGGTGTTGGAGATCTGTAGAAGACGAATTTGGAGGATCCGATTGCCGCCGGGAAGGGAAATAGATGAGATCTAGAGATGAATGACTGATCTGCGTTGTGTATATCTGTCTGTAATTCAATTCCAATGAATAAAATCTCTGTGTCTCCTCTCATCTATGTATTTCTTTCCACTTAACGCTGTTTTCTCTGGTTTTCTCTTATTTTTGTTATTTCTCTCATTTTCTTTAATTTCTTATTTTAGAACTTATGCAGATGTTCAATTAACATTTAAGATACTAGTATGATCCTGTGCGATGCACGAATTATGTTATGTTATGATAATAAGAATTATTAGTGTTGTACCTATGTATTGTACAGATAAATTTTTGTTATACACAAGTGTGGAGTTTTTTTTTTAATCATATTACCAAAAAAAATAACAATAATAAAACAATAGCAGTTGTGTATAGATATAACAGAATTAATTCCATTTTTTTGTCATAGTTTTATAGAGACATTCCACTTTTAGTCTTTTTTAAAAATATTTAATGTTAGACTTAGTATTATTGTAGCATGATCAATTTTTTATCATCTGTCAACAAACTTATTTAAATGATGTTAAATACATTTGTTGAAAAAATCGCTAACTGCTCGTGTATTTTTTTTATTTTTTACTTTAAAAAAAATGTTTAAAATTTTGTATTTCTTGAAGACTTGATAATTATAAACGATTTGATACTTTAATATAGTTAATACTAAAATACTAAAAACATCTAAGTTTGAAAGTTTTAGGGCTATTTTGCTCAAGAGGACATAGTTTTGAGTTAAATAACCAATTGAAAAAAAAAAAAAAAAAAAAAAAAAAAAAAACAAACAAAAAACAATAGTTAATCAATTGCCTAGGCAGCCTAGTTGGAGCCTAGGTGGCCCTAGAGGTCAGCGGTTACGGGGCCTAGTCGCCGCCTGGACCACCGATTATGGTGATATGCTAGTGTGACCGGCTGGCGCCTAGCGCGATTTTTGCAACACTGGCTAAAATAAGGACATTTCAGTATACTGCAGTTCTAAGTGTTAATTTCTTTTTTGGTCATAGATTTATGTGTCATTCCACTACTGCGGAGGCTCAAGTTGTGGAGGCTTTGCTGCGAAGGCGTGGATTACATTTGAAGAAGACAGGGGACTCTAGTCGTAAATTATGAACTTTTTTTAAAAATAAAAATACTTGTTACGACCTTGAAAGGATATGGTTTCTTACAATCCTATTTCGGCTACTCCTTTATTCACCTCTACTCGGGGTTGGAACTCAAATAAATGTACTTGTTTATGTCGATGATCTCATCATTTTTGGGAATGATTCTACTGCTCTAAAGACATTTAAGGCTTATCTCAACGATGTTTTCATATGAAAGATCTTGGCATCTAAAGTACTTTTTTGGTATTTGAGGTTGTCGTAGTGCTTCTGGACTATTTTTGTGTCAAATGAAATATACTCTTGATATTATTTCTGAAGCAGGATTATTGAGGGTCAAACCGGTTAGTGTTCCTATTAAGCAAAACCACAAACTCGGCCTAGCTAGTGGCCCAATTTTCTCTAACCCTGCAGCTTATCAGCGTCTAGTTGGAAGACTTATCTACTTGGTCGTAACTCGACCGAATCTCGCATACTATGTTCATGTGTTGTCTCAATTCATGCAAGAACCACATGATGAGCAATGGGAGACAGCTTTGAGAGTTGTCCGTTATTTGAAAGGTACACCAGGTCAAGGGATTCTCCTACCAGCAGACACTGATCTAACGCTACAGGGATGGTGTGATTTGGATTAGGCCGCATGTCCTATTACTCGGCGATCGCTTACGGGTTGATTGGTTTTTCTTGGCCATTCTCCAATTCGTGGAAAACAAAGAAACAAACTACTGGTTTCTCGATCTTCCTGCAGAAGCATAATACAGATCCATGGTAGCCGTTACTTGTGAACTCAAAGGTTAAAGAGCTTGTTGTTAAGTCTGGGGTTCATCATCCAAAAACATAAAGTTATTTTATGACAATCAGTTGACCCTTCATATTGCAAAAAATCCAGTCTTTCATGAACGCACAAAACACATTAAAGTGGATTGTCATTTTATTCGCGATGCAATTAAAGATGGTTTGATCTTCCTTTCCTACATTTCTACCAATTCGCAATTCGCATATCTTCACAAAGGCTCTTAGACAAAGACAATTTGAATTTCTTCTTCGCAAGTTAGACATTCAGATTCGCATGCTCCAACTTGAAGGGGGTATTAGAAATTTGATGATATTAATCATCTATATTAATAGTCATGTGTCTCTTTGGTTTTTCATGTGTTTCTTTATTTTTCTCATTTGTATTTATTTTTCATCTATCTTGTTAACACTATATATACAAGTACTTATATTGAAGTTGACACAGGTCACAATATATTAGTTTTTCCTATTGAGTTTTTTGCACTTTTTGTCCCACGACTATAGTGGCACTGGCATAATTGATCCACGACTTTTGAACCTTGCAATTTTAGTCAACGACTATTGATTTTTTTGCAAAAATGGTCCTTCCGACCACTTTTCCGTCAAAATGTCACCGAAAAAAAAAATTCCGTTTTTAGCAAGGGTAAATTGACATTTGACTTGTCTCCAAAAAATAAAAAAAATAAAAACATTGACGTTTGACTTAAAAATAGTACCTCCTCTTATTCACCAAAACAACAAACAAAATAACCCCCCCCCCACCCCCCAATTTCCCGAACCCTACCTGCGAACAAGACGCCATTGCAGAAGCAGCAGAAGCATAACTCATAACACGTTTTCATATTCTTAGTATGTTGGGAGTTAGAGAAGGAAATTCTTTCTTGGAAGTAGTACTCTCTAATTTTTACTTATGTATTCACTTCCCAAGACTCAAATTATGTTCCTTTGATAATTGTGTAATTATTAGTAAATAAATAGCTTGTACGGGGGTGAGGGTGATGAGGCTTGATAATATTTTGAAGACACTGGTACTCTTGAAGTTGAACCTTTAGCTTTTCTTTTGTTCTTTCTGAATCCCTTTTAAATCTCGCATATAATTATGAGACAACAATTTGCTAGTTAAGGATCAGCATCAAATAGCAGATGACTGTTCACAAGATCAAACTTCATTCTCTGCTTTTCCATCACCACCATCTGGTGCAACTTTGCATTCTCTGCTTGCTCGTAAGCTTCTTCGAATTTCAGAATTGCTTGAGTCAACTCTGACTCGGACGTGTCTGAATCGATAGGAGGCCTTCTCCGAAATGCCTGTTTATGCTTCTGCTACATCTGCAATGGCATCTTGTTCGCAGGTAGGGTTCGGGAAATTATGGGTTTTTTTTTGTTTGTTGTTTTGGCGAATAAGAGGAGTAGTACTATTTTTAAGTCAAACGGCAATTTTTTTTTTATTATTTTTTTTTTTGGAGACAAGTCAAATGTCAATTTTATCCCTACTAAAAATGAAATTTTTTTCTTTCGGTGACATTTGACGAAAAAGTGGTCGGAAGAACTATTTTTACAAAAAAAATCAATAATCGTGAACTAAAATTGCAAAATTCAAAAGTCATGGATCAAACTGCCATGTCACTATAGTCATTGGACGACTTTTCCTATTCGTCTTGTTTATTTGTATTCTACACTTACCTTTTCACTGCTTACAAGAAATTTCCACAGCACTGATTTCACTCCCATGGCTACAGTAATTTCCGCAATCACTCTCTCAGTCGTCGTCTTCCTCATCTTTTACCTAACTCCGACTCCAGGTAAACCATTTTTCTCTCCGCCGTCAAATCATCAATTACTGCAACTTTTATTATTCATTTTTTACTCCAAAACCGCTACATAATTTTTGCAGCTTTCGCTGACCTTGTCTACGAGGATGACTACTCAGTCACCACAGTCTTCGACGCAACAAGCTCCATATCTTCCCTCACTCCGTCCTCCCGCAACCTGGATCGTCCGATCTCTTCCTTTTGGACTCCACCGGTAGTACTGTATACGCTCTATCAATCCCCAGTCTGGAGGTATTTCTTTGATTGTATTTTGTGATATGGAACTTGGGGTGGATTTGGAGTGCAAGTGGTGTGTGATGTTGATGCCTGACATTTGAATGTTTTAGAGGTCTCGCTCCGCGGTTAGCCGGAAATGGAACGGCCGGCTACTCGACGGCGATCTGAGCTCTGCGATGTTCGATAAGCCAAAAAGCTTTGCAGTTGATGCTAGAGGCAATTTATATGTTGCTGATGTTAAGAACTATGCAGTTAGAAAGATTAGCAAATCAGGCAAGTCATATGGACCCCTTATAGTATTGTTGTAGTTTTTATATCACTAATGCTGCATGATATTATCAGTATTTCCATGGAAAATGCCCGCACAGGCAGCTTTCCTAGGCTTAGATTGTGCGCAAGGACACGGTATTGAGCCTGGCAGCCGCAGTGTGGGTGTTGCACCCAATGCGGTGGGCTCTACACTGGTCCTATCATTAATGGGCCGAGTGATTTACCCTTTACGATCCTGTCCGGCCAGGTGTGGGGGCCTAGAGTGTGGAATTTTGCTTGAGGCAAGTGGAAATGATTGAATCTTTGAGATGCCACTTGGGACATGCATGAGAATGGAGGAAATGAGTGCATGAATTAGTTTCTTATTGTGTTTGGATAGTTTTCTTGTTTATTGTATCTGGGTGTTATATACATGTTTGGGTGTTCAAATGAGCTGTATACAAGTGGCAGTCGTTTACAAATTAAGGAGGCATAGAATATACGATCTTCTTTGATTTATTGCTTTCTTTCCTTCCCTCTGATTTTTCTAGAGTTTTGCTGAGCATTCTGATACAGACCTGGGGTTGTATCAATTTGGTTCCAAAGTGGCACAACATTTGCGGCTTCATTATCCTTACTCTTACTTTGTGTTCATTTGTCATGGTGTGGAGATGCATTTTGTTGTGATGTATATGGAAGTGGAAGTTGTCACTAGTGTATCTAACTATCTACTAACATGTATATAAAGTGAACGTCCTAGTAAGGTTGACATGGTGCAATGCAGAGACATTCGTCAGCCTTATATTTAAGTGATCTGCTTAAATCTTCTGGGAAACTAGTAACCAAAAGTAGAATAAAGACACTTCACGGTGGCTCAGGGAAGAATGTTGTTTAGGACCAAAGTTGGGGAATTATTATCTTTAATGAGAAGTGGGTGGACTAATCAATGTTTTTGTTACTCTGGAAAACTACCCAAAAAAAAGGTATCTAGGGTCTCTTTCACCTTTGCTGTCAATGAACTTCAAACCCTTGATGTAGGAAGTTAAGCTTGTCAACTTCATTAGTTGCTTCTTGTAGTCTGCACTTGTGTATGGAATTTCCTCTTTTGCTTTTCGATGTGAGTAAAATTCGGGCATTCACATTGATGACCTTCTTTGCAATTTAGTATATGTATCTTGATCATCATGTTTAATGCAGGTGTGACTACTATAGCTGGAGGGTTTTCAAACAAAGCCGGCAAGAAAGATGGCTCTGGCAAAGATGCTACCTTCTCAAATGATTATGAGCTAGTCTTCATTCCTCAAAGATGTGCTTTAATCGTCTCTGACATTGGAAATAATTTAGTCCGCCAAATTAATCTCAAGGCAGAGGACTGCTCTAGTGATTCTCAATCTGGTATACCTTGGAAATTTGTAAAAATTAATCTCATCTGAATATTTAACTACCCATTGAATCTTATACAATTTACTAATTTAGTTATCTTATAAAAATGGTCTGCTTTTGTATGTTTTGGAGTTGGAAGCATTTAATCCTTTTTCTTACATGCAAAGGTCCTTTTCTTATCAATTCAAATTTTGACTTTAGGTTTGGTAGTTAGGTAGTTCATGGTAGGTCTCTATCGTTACGTCAATTTCATATGAAAATTTTTCTTTTTAATTTGTCTGTGTATGTGTTTGATCTTACTCTAAAGTGTCTCGTATTGAAGTAATAACATGTTACTTGAATTTCCTTCAGCGTTAGGATCAACCACTGCTTGGTTTCTTGGAGTGGGTATTTCGTGCTTAATTGGCTTGATTATTGGATTTGTGCTTCGTCCATATGTCATTCCGCATGTAAGTCTCCTTCATAATCTGCAAATTGTATAGTTGCAGCAAAATTACTCCCCTTTAATCTAACTGGAACTTGTAGACAGGGAGGCAGCAGACATCATTGGTACAACAGGACATGGAAGCGTTGCCAAATGAGTCTGGGGAGACCAGTTCTGATGCTCTGCTTCGAGCTCAGAAACGCAGTTGTTAACTCATCATCTTATTCACTACTAAAGCAGATAACATATCTTAGCTTCTCTCATCTCTCTCTGATATTTACTTCGATGTTTTTTCCTAGAATAGTAGAACCCCGGAAATCTCTTGAAAAACCGGTATCTTTGCTAGATTTAGATGACCTGGATAGCAGTGAACCAACGAAAAAGTATCCTAGAATAGTAGAAGTGAAAGACGTGCCTTTGTTGGAGTTGGATGACACGAATACTAGCATATCTGCAAAACCAGATGCAGTGGCCAATGAACTGAAGGATTTGATTCATTTTGACGAAGGCTTGCTCTTACCAAACAAGTCGGAATCAGATTTTGAGGACGAAAACGACACTTGTAGCAATGGGAAGATAGATGGTATGATACAAGCTAATCTCTGTGGCTTGCTGGCAACTGCAACTTCGAGCACTGAGTTTCCAAAGAGCAGCCTGGGCTTAGTAGCTAAGAGAAGAGTGAAGTAATCTATGGTTTCCATTACCTCACCTTGCTATAAGTAATCTATTGCTCCATATTATAGTTGGAGAACTTGGATTATGAATTAAGATACTTGAAGTAATATGTATGTAATGTGTCGGGCCGGGATGCGAGCCCTTTTTGCCTTTTGTGGCAAGTAATATGTATATAACTATGTAAGTACTACTAATTTGACTTGCTTTGAGTTTCTATCATTGGAATTCCGTTTTTTTTTTATTACAAGGAAAGGGATACCCAAGTATACAAACTATCAACACTCCCACATAAGAGAGTAACGTGATATCAGTGGACCACAAGAAAACTTCAGTCCACTAAATCAAAATAGAGAGTACAGTGATTGGCGAATCGGTAATGGTGACCAGTGAATCGACAATGGAGTCCTTGCGATTTTGTGATGGTAACTTGTTGTCCATGTCAATGGTGAAATCGTAACTTGTTGTCCATGTCAATGGTGAAATCGTAAAAGACGATTAACAATGATAAGAGGCATGGTTACATGTGATGGCATCATCACGAGGCAACTAATAGAAGTGGTCAAAGGTGACTCACCGTTCAGCCTCTCATGTTTGACTCTCTCCTCTCTCTGACTTTGTGTGCCAATGACTGATTTTGTTAACGTGCATCACATTTTACAACTTTTTCTTCAAAATTACATTGTTTTGAGCTTTCGATTAAAAAATAAAAATAAAATTTAAGTGCATGATTAGATCTACTAACTGACTAGTCAATCAATTGATTGATTAAAAAACAATTAGTGTCAAAATCGTCTCAACCTAAGGACACTTAGCACCTATCTGGGCAAAGTTTTACAATGACAATCCTCTAGGAGTTTATAATGATAACTTCTTGTCCCTGTCAATGGTGAAATTGTGAAAGGCCAGTGGCAAGCGGCATGGTGACATAGCGTCTGTCAATGGCATCATCACAAGGCAGCTTACACAAGTGGCAAAAGGTAACTTGATTTTACTAATATGCATCCCATTTTAAGGTAAAATCACAGTTGCTAGCACAAGAAGTCATGGAGAAAAGAGAAACTACACATTTAAGAGGTTGAATGTCAAGTTACCTAATAAAATGACAAGCAATTAGAGCTAAAATCATCTCACTTAATGTACTGCTAATCGATCATTGCACACTTATTAAATTCCTCAACCATAGTTGTACAACTAATCAATTTTTTTTTTAAAAAATAAAAAAATAAAAAAAATTAACCTTATAACTAATAATCAGATTGAAAACCTAATTATCAGCCATTAGTTACTCAGTTGACTTTTCATGCTCACCATTAGACGACTAGAATAGGGCACTAAATATAGGCCCTAGATCGTCTATTTCTGGAAATGCATATCTTTATTTACTAAGATGACTGAGCTTATAATTACTTTACGGGAGTACCTACAGAAAACTCTTAATCAAAGATTATAAACTATGACAGAGCATCATTATCAACACATCACCAAAATAATGCTACTGTGACATGAAATCTTACACCCTCTGCACTTACAAGTTTCGTGACAAGACAACTGAAGCTAATCCTAAAATGGGTGACCAAACGAATGAGACATAATTCTTGTACTTAAATGTCACCAATCTGAATCATCCTAATGCAATTTACATATCCACCTATCATGTGTGGTTTGCAAGTCAACTTAGTCAAGTAGTGACTACATATTTTCCATACCATCTAAAAAAAAAATTCTGAAGCTGCTCTGGCATTCACAACTCACAAGGTTTAATACAATGTTCACATAACATAATTATACTCCATCAATATTCACATGGGTATACAAAAATTGCAAATATTGAAGCACTTAAAAGCTTTCAAGCTAGAGTACTCATTTAGGAGAATCTCACCCTTAAAAAGCCAACCCCACCCGCACCCTGCCATGTCCACCACACAATTTTGGACTCAAGACCTGTACTATAACTATTGACCAAACCCCTTCATTGCATCACTCTTTTCCTGAACATAATCTATGGCTAAATTAGCCTGCTGCTCTAAAGTTAGAATAAATAAGTCCCGCAAGGTGAAAAACCAAACTTACATTATACTTAGAAAGTTAATAGTACCTATACAAGCCAATCGCACTTCTTGATCATTCAACGCAGCTGTTTGGAATGGCTGCGGAAAACTGTACCCCCCAAAAAAAGGAAAATCAAAAATAAAAAAATTTAAGTAAAATGGTCAAATGGCTTTTGAACAGACCTAATTGTAACCCACCAACAGCATGACTTGGAAAGCAGACTAGCAGAGTATATGCTTGAGTCAAGCTGTTTACCAAATTCATGTTAAATTGATTAATGGAACTTATACCTCATTGATCAGAAGGGAGAGAACACTGAATACAGAACAATGTGCAGGTGGCACAAAACCCTATTTGCACTGTCATATTACTGTGTCGAAAGCAACTTGGAATTCGGCAATCTGTCTTGGCTTTGGATTTGAAGCAGTGGCTAGGCCTTGAAGCAACCTCACAACATCAGCAGTATCATCAAGGTAATATCTTGCTCTGCTCGGTTTTCGACCAACGGTGCATGCAAACATTTCTGGGGCTGTAGAAATGGACAAACCAGAAACCATATTTATAATGCCCTCAAACATTGTCTTCATCCGATCTATCATCTCCAATACACATCACAAAATCCGGTGGCCTCCCCCCATTAACCATCATTAAAAGAACCTTCTCTGCAGCCAACCCTTTGGTCACTCCCTGCATATCAATGTGGACCACTTAAAAAAAAGAAGAAAAAAAAAAACTTTTCTGGAGCAAATACACAACTTCAAAATAGATAAAAAGAAAGATATATTCATGCGGAAGGGAAAAAGAGATCATACTTGTGGATTGACTTCAACAATTTGCTGGCCTCTCTTCACAACTGCAGGTTCATTTTGCAAGAACATTTTCCAAGTGATCAAGCAATTCCTTAGCCTGGCAGGAGCCAAAGTCAGGATCTGCATCCTGGTGGTGCCAAACCAAGGCACTCTCTTTAGTTTCTATTGAGGAGCCATCAGTTGCATCAGTGTATTGTTTCATTACAGGTCAACAATTTCTTTTCCACTCAGTATCAGCATTCATGCATTCCCAATCTGAGCTTTTATTCCACCTGCCCCCAAAAAGAGCAACAGATTTCTTGATTTACAAAGACATTGACAACAGAAAGTAAAATAGAACAGAACTGAAATTGAAAATCTCACCTTACATAATACAAGTGTCAAACAATAACATAACATGGAAAATGAGTTACTCCATATTATGAAATAACCATGTTCAGCAGCCAGCCCAAGCCTCTCTGCATGGTTCAAGCCATTCACACAAGGAATTTCTACCTCGGCGCTAACAATAAAGACTGTATTCTTGGGATCATTGGAGAGAGCATTCAAGAAATGAATGACTTCAGCACTAGGAGATTTAACTATAGATGATTGAGGTACAATGGTACCATCATAGTCCAAGAATATTGCCCTTCTGTTTGTCCTTTTGTATGATGACACAATGTGATCATTGGATAACTTTCTAAAACTTGGAGAAAGTGAAATAACTCTGAAACCAAGGCCCAACCCAATGCCCCAGCATCGCTTACTATAATGATCCTTGCATGCCTCTCTCCAAATCCTGCATTAAAGCTGCGAGCCAATAAGCAACATCATGAGAGCTAACATAGCGGTAGTGTTTTTTCATGTCTCAATTGCTTTTCAGAATCAGACATAGTAATGGCCACATTTAGAGCCTCGGCTACAGCTTCAATGTCCCATGGATTCACTCTAATTGCTCCACTCAGAGATGGTGAACAACCAACGAACTCGGAGACAACAAGCATGCTAGTTCGAGGAGAATCAGCCTTTATACCCATTGCCTCATCCATACCAGTAGAGCCCTGCCTTACAGACGATGTTACTTATAAGGTACCAAATTCATCCCATCCCTGACTGCATTGACTATGCAACATTCTGCTACAGCATAATAAGCTGTCTTCTCATAACGAGCAGCAGGATAATCAATCAAAATCACAGGCTCATAGCTAGGGTGACCATAAAGTTCATTGATTCTTTTAGCAGTTGAATATGTTTCCCTTTTTGCTTCATGAACATCTTTCCCAGAACTCCGAGCAGGATTCACTATTTGGACAAGAACAAGCTTCCCTTGCAAGTCCTGATGCTGTTTGCAATAGGTGTTCAAAAGCTAGCAATTTCAGACTGATACCTTTAAATATGTCCATATCATCAACACCAAGAATAACCTTTTCCCCTTAAATTGTTCTTGAATTTCTTTTGACCTTATCAAATGTAGAGGGCTGATTCAACACAGACTCCAGTCTGCCCATATGAATACCTACAGGCAAAATTTTTATATAAACGGTACGGCCAAAGTAATCAAGTCCAATATGTCCACGTTTAGATTCATAGTCCAGGCCTAACATCCTACTGCAGCATGACAGAAAATGGCGTGCATAATCAAAAGTATGAAACCCAATCAGATCACAGTTCAGCAATCCTTTTAGAATTTCATCCCGGACTGGCAAAGTCCGGTATATTTCCGAAGAAGGAAATGGGCTATGGAGAAAGAACCCAAGTTTGACACGGTGGTATCGCTTCCTCAGAAAAGTAGGGAGAACCATGAGGTGATAATCATGAACCCAGATGTAGTCATCCTCAGGATTCACCACTTCCATTACCTTGTCAGCAAATAATTTGTTAGCAGATACATAAGCCTGCCACAGTTGACGATCATATCTATCCCCGTGGTCTGGGCACATTGGTAGCATGTAGTGGAAAAGAGGCCACAGATATTGCTTACAGAAACCATAATAAAATTTTTTCTGGATGTCTGGGGGTAGAAAAGTAGGCACACAATTGAAGTCGTCCAGCAGTCTCTGTGCAACTTCCTCTTGCTCACTGGGTTCTATATCAGCCTTGAGGGCAACCCACGTAGATGACCTCGGTTTCAGGAGAAAACCCATCCTTCAATTGTAAAAGAAGTGAGTCCTTGTCCAAACTAAAGCACCATTTTGAAGTTCCTTTATCCCTTTGAGCATGCAAAGGAAGCATATTAGAAACCACAATTTTACGATCTCGACAAATGGATGAAGTACCATCTGAATCACCATCATTGCTTTCCATCAGAGATGATTCCAGGAACAGTCATCAGCCGAGGAAGAACTCTAGGAGTTTGCAGAATATCTAAAATCTCTTCAGAAGCCAAGTCCAAAAGGTTTGCAGAAGATATTGACGCCATGTCTTGTAAATAAACTTCTTGTATTTAATCAATACAGATGCTTATAACTTATAGAAAACTGTGGTTGAATTGTAAGTCCCACTTGTTATGATATTAACATGCCCACCAACCTACAGGGTTAAAAAATTATTTTTTAAAAAAAACATTCAATTGCATTGTTGCCAACGTTACAGAAAAAAATCACACACACAAGCATCACTTAGATCAAACTTAAATCTTACCAAAAAATGTAAAACTTACAGAATGTAATCTTCCCAGAGTTCTATATATGTGAGTATATAAACTATTTCACTCCCTTAAACGGGATTTGGAATGGCGATTTTTAAAGTATGTAAATAAATAAATGATTAAACTTCAACCATAAATATAGCAACAAATGATTCTTGCCGAAAAATCATAACAATTACCTATGCAACACAATAACTAAATTTTACTGTATCTACATTTGTAATCTCAAAGCATCATCTGCTAATCACGTGAAAAGAGGGCAATGAAAAAAATACCTTGAACCAAAGTATGGTTAAGGCAGAACAGAGGAAAAAACAATTTAAAAAAAAAAAAAAACAATAAAATGTAATGCCTGACCAGGGATGGGTAGTGTAGACTGGGGCACTATTTTCTGTTCAAAAGGGGAAAAAGGAACTGAAAAGAACAATATTATGATAATCAATGCAAAGGATGAGCACCACATTAGGCATTGTATTGCTCAACAGTGAGGATGGTGCATAATTACTTGCATTGAAGACCCTTTTCAGCCAATCAATGCATAAAATAAAATTATAAATGCTATAATTAGCCAGGCAAGGATTATGATAAGAAAATATCTCACTAACACGAAGAAAACATGCTAGCCTACCAAAGCCGGAAAATATGCTAGAGCCAGCCAAAGCCAGGATGTAATATTGGCCATTTTACTTCTTTCCAACAAAAAGAACGTGACAACATATAATAACTAGCCAGGTAAAGAGAACCCAAGACATCTGTTTTGAAAAGAAAGAAAGAAAGAAAAAAAAGAAAAAAAAGAAAAAAAAAAAAAACTCACACCGGGGATTCACTAAGAGCATTCAAAATAATCATATTGCACCAACAAATCATATAATTATCAGCACCAAAAAAATACTTATCAGTGAGGATGTAGCACAATTACTTGTATTTAAATCATTTTCAGCAAGTCAATGCATAAAATAAATGCTATAACTAGCCAGGGAAGGAATATGATAAGAAAAAATCTCACTACCACGAAAAAAAACATGTTAGCCAGCCAAAGCCAGGGCGTAATATTGGCCATTTCACTTCCAACAAAAAGAACGTGACAACGTATAATAACTAGCCAGGTAAAGAGAATCCAAGACATCTGTTTTGGAAAACAAAACAAAACCAAAACAAACAAACAAGCAAACGCACTGGTTTCACTAGCATTCAAAATAATCATATTGCACAAACAAATCATATAGTTATCAGCACCAAAAAAAAAAAAAAAAAAAAGAGAAAGAAAAATTATTAGTTAGGATGGTGCACAATTACTTGAGTTAAAACCCCTTTCAGCCAATCAATGCATAAAATTAATACTATAATTAGTCAGGCAAGGATTATGATAGAAATATCTCACTAAGATGAGGAAAACATGTTAGCCAGCAAATGACGGGATGTAATATTGGCCATTTCACTTCTTTCCAACGAAAAGAACGTGACAACATATAATAACTAGCCAGGTAAAGAGAATCCAAGACGTCTATATTTTGGAAAAGACTCCCCCTGGTTTAGCTAGCATTCAAAATAATCATATTGCACAAACAAATCATCATATAATTATAAGCACCTAAAAAAAATAATGGGTGAGGATGGTGCACAATTACTTGCATTAAAATCGTTTTCAGTCAGCCAACACAAAATAATGCAATAACTAGCCAGGCAAAGATTATGATATTTAAAAAAATAAAATAAATAAAATAAAATCACTAACACGTAAAAGCATGTTAGCCAGCCAATGTCGGGGTGTAATATTGGTACACTTCCAACAAAAAGAACGTGACAACGTATAATAACTAGCCAGGTAAAGAGAATCCAAGACATCTGTTTAGGAAAAAGAACTCACACTTGTTTCACTAGCATTCAAAATAATCATATTGCACAAACATATCATATATTTATCAGTCAGCACCTAAAACAAATTTATTGGTGAGGGATGTGCACAATTGCTTGCATTAAAATCCTTTTCAGCTGATCAATGCATAAAATAAATGCAATAACTAGTCCGACTAGGTATTATGATAAAGAAAAAATCTGACTATATGAAGAAAAAAAAATGTTAGCCAGCCAAAACAGGAGTGAATATTGGTCATTTCACTTCCCACCAAAAGATTGTGATACCCTATAAGAAGTAGGCAGGTAAAGAGAATCCAAGACACTGTTTCGGGAAAAACTCATACTGGTTTCACTAGCATTCAAAATAATCATTTGCACAAACAAATCATATAATTATCACCACCAAAAAAAAAAAAAAAAATTATCCAGCCTCAATGAAAAGCTAAATAATCATAGTTCACCCTGAAAACAAAATAACATTTCATCAAACAGATTCATATTTGAACCTGCAGTCAACCAAATTCACTTCAAATATTATGAAGTATTATTTTGACATCAAGTTCATCAGTGAAAATTTAAAGTATTCCAAAATGATATATTGCAAATTTCCAGACCAGAAAAATTAAGACGTCCAAGAAAAATGTACAAAACAGGTGAAAAAGAGTAATTTAAAATTTAAAATAATAATAATAACCTCAGACAAGTTGCCCGTGATTACACTCAGGTCCCAGTCGATTGAATTAAACTGTAAACTACAAGTTATTGCCACTAAAATACCACTTTAAAAAATGCTTAAAAGCTAACAAGCTT
This sequence comes from Ipomoea purpurea, assembly GCA_009835305.1. Lineage (NCBI taxonomy): Eukaryota > Viridiplantae > Streptophyta > Magnoliopsida > Solanales > Convolvulaceae > Ipomoea > Ipomoea purpurea. Next base: position 24,598 of record VALG01016238.1, on the reverse strand, counting down.
GAAAGTTACACAAATAAATAAACAAGTGCGTATATATTTATTTTTATTTTTATATATAGACACGCATTACAAAGAAATCATGGGACTAATTGTCTGTTAACCTTCAATAATTTTAACAAAATAAAACCTTAATCTGAAAAAAAAAAAAAAACAAACAAAAAAAAAAGAAGATCAAATTCAAGCCGCGGCTCAAGCAATGCATAAATAACACTAATTCAATCACATCATTTCGAAGCAGCAGAACTACAAACAAGCAAAATAAACAGGAAACTACAATCTTATGAACATCGTTGTTAACCGTAATCAGATTATCTATCGTTCTTAGTTATGTAAAAGCGCTACACAACTAAAAACTCAGCAGAAAACAGAAAGCAAAAACACGCAGAGCAGATTGGAGAATAAGGAATATGATTATACACGTAAGAACTCCGACGAGACTGCTGCCGGAAAACGCTGCTAACGTCAAGTACCGATAGACGCGGAGGAGGTTACAGAGAGAGAGAGAGAGAGAGAGAGAGAGAGAGAGAGAGAGACGGAGGGGTTTCAACGGAAGGAAAATAAAGAGAAAGTGAGCGGAAGAGATCAGAACGAGGGAAGGGATGAGAAGGAAATAGTTTTTTCTAGAGAGAGAGAGTGTGGGGGGTGGGGGGAGAGAGAGAAGCAGCGAAAGTACGGGGGCGAAATGACGATTCTGTCCAGCGGAGGGTACAATTACGGAAGTGGAAAGTACGACGCGCTGTGCACGCTGGAGGGCTAACGTCGTCGTTTCAATCGGAAAAAAGGAGAAATATCAAATATGGATAGAGTCGCGCAGTCGGCCAAAGCTTTACCGTGGTTAGTTCAGATTTAACCCGGGTTTCGGATCGCGCCTCGAGTTTTTCTGTCCCCACCCACTCGCGCGTAACGATTGCCCCCGCTTTTGCGATTTATTACGACCTTGCCATTACCTACTTTGGTTTGACCATAGTCGAATTTCCTAAACTTTTCTTATTGGTTTCCATTTATTTCCAAATACTCTCAATTTATTTTTAGAAAGAAATGTACCGTCTTGTGTGGAACAATGTGCTAGTATCAAACTTCGCCCCACCCCCAATTAAATTATAAACTTATTAATTTAATAAATAGCATGTGATGAAATGGGAAAAATACCTCTGAATTTTAATAAACCTAAACTTCTCAGTATTAAAAATCAAAAACATAATAAATTCAATCAACAGTTATATTCTCCTTTCTTTATATTTATATTTAAGCTGAATCATTTTTATACATTGTGTTTTTAAAGTTGTATGATAATAATTTTTGGGACAAAATATTCATACCTTATAACTCCGTTATTTTTCCATTATTGTTACCATATTACATGCATCCACCCATATTTTCTTATATTTTTTTAATGATAACAATATTGCTAGATATTATATATTGGATTTTTTTTAGAAGATATATTTGAAAAAAAAAATTATTCCCTTCATTCTCAAACCTCGGGGCAAATAGTGTTCATCTATTGGAAATTATATTGGCCAACAACAACGCCGTTTCTATAAGTTGGGTGGGAGTTTTGACCGCGATAGACAATTGTACGGTCCGTCCAAATTTCGTTACAGTTTTTTTTTTATGTGTATTATGTAAGAGTTTTATGTGTGTTAGTATGTATTATGGTATTATATTAAGGAGTTTATGTATATTTCTACTATACAATTTTACATACGAATACTAAAATTTTTTTAGGGCGCACAATGCAGATGCACGATCTAACAAGGTACATTCTATTGCCCTGGACTTGTTTAGCATCTCTAGCTATATTTTGAAAATTGAAAAAATAGGTAACTCTTAACTTTTGAAATTAATGTGTTTGCGAAACTCTTACATAAAAATAGAATTATCTAAATGCACACGCCGACCTTTGGTAATGGTTGCGAGTTTTTTTTTTTTAAAATTGGTAAATGATTTGCTGAGTTTAAATCATTATCAAACATAAAATAAAAAATAAAATATATTATATGGTACATCGTTTTTGTTGTAAATAACAATATTCATCCTAACCTACCCTCCTAATAAAACATAATTAATTAAAAGAAAATTAGTCGGTTTGGGTCGGATATTACTCCATGCAGTCTACCTTAATCTTCAATTCCTAAAAAATAATGGCAATACATCCTAACATTGACAAGGATATCTTATCCTAAACGTGGAAATCTTTTTCAGTTTTTTATTTTTTTTTATTTTTTTGGGTGAAGATCTCTTTCAATAATTTATTTAGATTGCTTAAACAAGATTATCAACCTATACTTAGTATTAAGAGTGATATTGTATTTGGTAATATCTATAGTATAAGGAAGTGTTGTCTAGTGTTTTGTACATTTATTTTTTTGAAAAACCTATGTTATCTTCGTAAGTTTATGTGATCTCTTCAGATTTAGCGCTCTTACTATGACCACTATTTGATCGAATTATTTTACATTTAATTATTAAATTTATTCGTTCATTTTTAGAATTATAATGATCAATTCAAAAGTAATCCATAAATATAACATAATTTTATTTAACATATTCGAAGAATATGACGTAAATACTATAAATTTAGGATTAAAAATGACAACTATTCTTTATTTATATGCACTAATGTGACTTCCAAAATTTTCTTCTTAAATTCAGTGTGATTACATTTTTATAATTATTAAATTAAACTACACAAAAAATATATGCAAATGTATGACAATATATTATCTACTCAAACACGTCCTCATCTCACTTAAGTTCGAAAAAATAATTTAAATTTTTGGCAAAACTTAAGTTGGGGGAAAAAATTAATTTAAAAGTAACTTCAATTTTTTGAGCTGTCACACACGAATGACCTTTATGTTAAACATTCAATTCTTTAAAGTTAAATTGTATTTTATCAGTACAAAACTCACGTATTTTGTAGATGTAGGCAAAAACTATTTAAAAACTCTTCCCAAACTCAATTTTTTAGCTCAATAAGTATACTTTTGAGAACAAATCTCATTATCCATTATCCATTTTGATTGTATAATATATCAAATTTCACCTGACTTATGAGAATTCCGATATCTAATTGACACTATCCAAATAATAATGATTTGTTTAAATTATACCTTCAACCACCATTTAAAATGTCAATTTATTTGGGGAGGAAGAAATAATAAATGTCACATTTATGCTATATTTGTCTATATTTGCTCATTTGCCATATGTGGGCATTCAATTTACCTTGGATTAGTAAGGATTTTAATTTTTGACAGCTAATGTTTATGTAAAGGTACTATCTTAAAAAAGTACGATAAAGTTATTTAGTTGTGCTCAAATCTCATATATTTTAATGGCCTTCATTTTATTTATTTGTACTATAATTGGTCAAATTTAGATGGCAATAATACTCTAACATCCCGCTTACAATTTACGTCAAATGATTACACCTCTAGAAAAGTAAAATATTCACATTAATTTAATTCATTCTAGTTAAATATTCAAAAGAAAGTGCTATACATATTAAATTGATTTTTTCCCTTCAATCTCGTTCTATTATTATTAATTATTATTATATTATATTATATATATTATTATTATTATTATTATTATTATTATTATTCTTATTATAAGAAGCATTTACAAAAATATAACACGTACAAATAGATAATATATGATAAGATTAGATATTTACCAAAAAATATAATACCTTAAGAATTCAGCATAGCTATGAACATATACTACAATGTAATTAGGGCTAGTAGCATTCAAAAAAAAATAACTTATATATACCAATAAATAGTTATTTCCGAACCCTTGCAGTGGGAGTATTTCATTTTCAGGAATACTATTATATTCTCAAACAAATAGATTTTCAAATAACGAATAATTTATTTACAAAAAATTGTCTATCCATTCTTAACCTATTTCGTGAACACTTATACATTATTGTTACTATAGCCTTCTCTTAACTTTAACAAAAAACAGTAATGACATAAATACAACAACTAAACTTGAAGTTTTATATATTTAATAGTACACTTGGTGTATTAAATTGTGCCCCCAAAAAATAGTTGTTGATAGGACTTACCTAAAGATATTGTTCTAGGCCAAATACCAGATTATAGTAAAGATAGTACTACATGTGGTGAAATTTTAATATAGATGAAACCATTTCTTTTATAAAAATTCATAATAAACAATATGGGTCATGCATAAATGTATCCCTAAGCTAACCTTTAATTTATTATTCCACGTGATTTGTGTTTAATTTAAATGTTTACTTCTTGTTGTTGATTTTTGTGTATAGTAACTAACAAATTATTCTGTATGATTTAATTTGTGACATTTAAGTTTGAATCCAAACTTAAGGCTTCTCACC
>VALG01016238.1:8082-20148 GCA_009835305.1 Ipomoea purpurea | reverse complement strand
AAAGAGAAGTGGGGAGGTGTGAATCTATACACCTTATACAATTTACTAACTTCCCGTCCTTGGGCATTTATTTCGTCTAAACAGTTTGTCCTTATTTATTTGGAAGAAATGACGCGTTTACAGAGGAAGGTTTGTTACGCGGCACCGCAAACTGTCGGAGCTATAAAAAGGTGACAGCTCGGGAGGGAGAATGAACGATTGGTACCGGTTCCAGTACAAGGTGACGTGCAGAGATTTGATCACCACGGGTTGCAACCGTCATAACCGGTCACTGTGGTGACAGATCTGGATGGGAGACTCACGTGGTACTCAGGTGTGTGGGACCAGACAGATGTCTATAATGAAAACGGAGATGAGAGCGATACACTATTCATAGGGGTGTGTGTAAACACATTGCTCGACGGCAGCGGTAAGTTTGAACTCAACCGTCAGCTCGGGGACTCATGTATGACGTTCCATATACACTCTTAACTCTAAAGATAAGAAGTAATAATATGATGATGAACCGAGTCCCGAGCTACCTCTACTGGCGCACCAGCTGGCGCGGAGCTAGGGCTCAATATGGGGTGTCAACATGACGGATTGCCCTATCTTCTTTTCTTTGTATTCTCCTAATTCTTAGCTCCACTTCACTTATATCTTCTAATCTAGCTATATCCAAGGATACGGGAGGCAAGCTCTCTACCATGAGACGAGTCATGCCCTGCGCTCGGTCCGCCCTTGGACGCTATCGCCGGCTCCTGGCACACTGCGTGACCTGGCCCTACGATTTGAAAGACGCCGGACCGCTCGCGCCGGTCTCAACAGCAGCGCGCGTCGTCCCGAGCTGGGGATCGGTTGCCGGTCTCGAGCCGATCAGACACCAAGAGAGCGGTCCATCATCTTATTCTATTTCACAGAAGTTCACGGTGCCAATGGCGTAAATCTGGCCGATGGTCACCTGTGTCCGCTGATATTGTTGTGGACATTCGGTCCCTTGGGCGTACGCTTGGGGCGGAGCCGTCTCAGAGCTCTTGACGCGGCAATATAACGATAACCAGACACTGGCTGAAAATGAGATCACGAACGGTGCTGGTTGAACTCTTTGAACGCTGCTGGCTTGGACTCCTGCTTCTCGGTAGTCGATGGTAATACACCCCCGGGCGAGGATTCTCGGTCATCTTTCAACACTGTAGCTCTGGGTAAAAATAAGAGCATAGCTCATGAGGATACAAATGATTATAGTCTTGAATCCGGTTGATACATGAGGAGTAAAGTTGAGCGGTGATGTTAGTCTCTGTTTGAGTATATAATATATATATATAATATATAAATCAGTCGGCCGCCGTCCCGGTTTTCCGATTCTTCACCCCGGGGCACGGCAACAGGCCAGGAGGATGGTCACTCGGACCTCTGATTTCGACGCGGTGACTGGGTTTTCACTGGTATGCGATAGATTCTTTATCTTATTTATAGTTGTTATTTTTGTTATGTAGTATTGTCAAGTTTATTACTTATAGACATATCAGTAGCATCGGAGGGCGGCAAGCATCAGTATTCTCTACGCGCACGGTTTTCACAGCTCGCCGTTAATATCAGCGATATGACTAGAATACAATCGCTCACTGGACAAGAGGAAAAGAGGATCCGATAGTATACGGGAGAGTCTGGGAAAAGGCTTTGTTCGTGTGGAGTCGTTATGGGACTCAGAAATCTGCTTCTAAGAGTTTTCTATAGAGGATGTGGAGAGGTGTGGTGCACAGATGATTGCGTTGTTGTACGGCGGCGCTTCGGCAAGATAGTGTTTCTGGTGGATGCTGTGCGTGCTCCCTGGTGCTGGTGTTAAAATCTGGTGCGGCTGTGCATAGGTCCATACTTAGATCTTTATATTTTCTATCTTTCTTCGCGTACTCTGTTGGGGTTTGTTTCAGCGTACCTCATTTTTGCCTGCGGCATCCATTTTGTAAGCATTCGGAGGAGATATTTCTGATGAAATTTTGTCTACAGCTTCGTCTGGAGAGTGTACGAATATATACGGTTCTGGGTCTCTGAACAGTGTCGGAGAAATTACCTCATTCGCCGGTCGACTGTTTCATGAGAAAGTTGATATAGGGATTTTATGTTTATTTATATACTCGTAGAGATGATGAACTTTGAATATTTTAATTTATATCGCTTTGATTATGTCGTGGGGACACAAAAAACAGCGATTACATACACCATATGTTATATTTAAGGGATAGAGATATTCTACATTTGTGCACTATCTTCTTTGTGTTTCTCTTTCTATATAAGTGGCACCTGTCTCGCTTTTTTTTAAATTTGGGAGTTCGGAGTTATCGGCTAGGTTTTATATTCAGTCTTGTTATCTCGAGGGATTTTTTTACTTCTACGTTCCCTTTAATTAATATGCTTTCATATCGTGCAAGGGTGCACCTGAATACTTGCTTGCTTGCTGTCTGATAAGGCACAGGTTTGTGGTTTAGATTACATTTTGTTATACTGTAATTGTGGTAGGTTGATGCTCGAGTTAAGGTTGGTTCGTCACACGTTCTCGGTGAAGTTCTCACAGCTCTCGGTATAAAAGGTGCAAAGAGTCGTTTACTGGTGCTCTAGATTTTTTAAAGAATATACTTTGTGCTGAGATGCATGCAATATAGTTAGGCTCTCTGATATGTCAGAGGTTTGTTGCTTCACGGACATGTGCCCAATGAGATGTATGGTCTAATTGCTTATTCGCTCAAGATATTTCTTGTGTTAGGATAATAAGCTAGAATAAACACTATTCATTGTGACGTTCTGCGTGTCGTCGCAACTTTTCGGTATGTCGGGCTCACTGAATCAGTGCTGAACGTCAATTGGTCGGGCTTGTCCAAACCTTATCTCCTCTGACCTGCACACAATACAGAAATAAAATAGGTGACTGCTTTTGGAAGATTGGTATGTTTTTATCTTTTTCGTTTGCTTCTCGCTATACTGTGTCATCGGTCCTCATTGGGATTGTGATCGGGTCTACTTCTTGGTTTATCCCATGCAGTTATGTTAGTATTCCGATGCCAGAAGGCATTTACTATATTGTAGATAAACACAGCCAACAAGAGCTAGGGCATAATGAATTAGAGTGGACCAGAAAAACATTAAGAGAGTGTTAACCAGCGCCCCTCTTACACAGCTAGGTGGCAACTAACACGATTGAGCAGAGGATATTGTGAATGCATCTTGAGTATCGCACATCGGCATCAGAGATTCAGAGGACATTTCTATCGCGGGGGGCCCGTACTTATACCGAGCTTCGCTCTCTGATATACCCATCATAGCCTACAACCTCTCTTTCAAATCGCTTCAGAGGAGAGAGAGATACATGTTCGCGATGCTCCACCTTACGTCGCTTTGCTCGGAGACTTGCAGCTACGCAGTCGTTTCGAATACGGCTCATTATTCTCTCGACTACTTCTCCCGTGAGCTCATCTGCACTTCGTGATATCGTTTCCCTCACGAGGAGAGTTGTTATCTGGAACTCGTTATTCACACTGTGCCTGCATACGCGGTGTTATGTTGCGTGAACTTATCGGGGTAGCGACCCTCGTTTCGCCTTTGTGCTACGTTGTTTATCCTCGCGAAGCACACTAACCAAATTTGTCTTAGACGGTATCGAAACTCAAAAAGACTGCTGTATGCTTACAAAGATGCAGTGATTCTCACGCTTATATTTTCGTTTTGTCTATACTCTCGCTCAGAGATAGATCTAGAATAGGCACAATTTACATGCGTTCTTGGCATTCTCACATCGTGATAATTCCGGCACTCGCGCTGCGCTCTTGTCCGGTCACCACTTGCTTCTGCCTGAGGTGCTTGACTACCAGAGCAACTGTTACCGCTAATAACAAACATCAGAGCCAAGAGCACATCAGATAAAAATATGCGCGGACGCTGGAGACTTCTCATACACCCAAACGTGCAATCAACTTCACTTCTCCTACCCACGGGCACACCTCAGAGTCTTATGGCATAGATCCTTACTCCGGTCCCGGGGGAGGGCTAAACTCCTTCCAGCTCCGCCTCCTCCCCAACTCTCTCCCGAGCAGATCTTTCTCATGTGATCATAACTAAAGATCAATCGGCTCTCTTGGTGCAATAGAAGCATAAATATGGTTACGAAAAGGAAACACAAACAACAGATGCGGTTCGGCAAAAAAAAAAAAGAGACATATTGAATAGCAGACAACCGATAGTTAGCAAGATGGTCAGTATCGCCGGGAGGAATTCCCGTCGGGGCCATCAGGAACATAATGCATCCCCGTCCGACTTGCCCTGATATAAGATGATGACATTCCGGCGCTGCTCGTATAACTCACCGGCGTTTAGCCTTTCAGCATTGGACATACACTTTGGTGAGCTTGCTCATTTCCTCCGCGAGCTGATCGACTAATTTACACTGAAAGGGTCGTCATCTAACCCGGCCGCCCGGTTGGTCGGAGTCTATCCATCAACTCGACCGGCTCCTCACAACCGATCGCGGACTGACTGGGTGATATATATAACAAGCAGTTGGTGTTTCCCTACACTTGGCTCGGGAGACCTCCCCGCGTCGTGGAGGTTGCTACTCGATAGCTAAAATTCGGAACTTGGCTAGATCCGGATGTTCTGCTCGTCTGGTGGTTATAGAGATAGAGACAACCCGCATAGAGAAGGGCTTTCGCCAGTGTGTTGCTCGACCTCAGGAGAGATAAACATGATGTCTTCTCCTCCTCAGATAATGTTCTGACGTCTTGGTATATAGCATAGAGGCGATTATGGCTGTAGGCAAAGCTCGACATCTGGTACTAAGGGTTCGGATTAGTAAGGGCTCGGGGTGTCGATCGGCAACTAAAGAATAGTAAATCATCATCTATAATAATAGAAGATAAGATAAGAGGGAAGAATATAGGAATGATAAATTAGTTGCATGAGATGAAAGTAATATAGATAATTAACATCTGGGCTGTTAAAAAGTAAGATCGGGTATTATAATAGAGAGATATCCGCATAATAAGTTCATGATTAGGTAGATCGTTGTCAGAATGAGTGTTCTAAAGATATATTATTAGGAGGAACTACGTAGGAGAAGAATCAGATCATTGACTGGTCCGCATGACCCGTTTGGAACTCGAGCGAGCTATTCCTTAGGCTCATGCAGAGCTCAACATGGACAAGGAGAGGAATGACAACCTGTCTGGTCGGGTTATCGAGACGTTTGAACTTCTCCCGCCAGACCATTTTTCCCGGAGTCGGGCATTCAAACAGGCACGGGCTGGGGGCTATTTGGCTAGGGGTGAATTGCACCCCGACCTTTATGAATGCTACGAGCCCGTTCTTACTTGTTTTGCAGGTTACAGGTCGGGATTAGTAAGGAACCGGTTCGGGAGAATATGATCAGAATAGAAGCCGAATCAAGAGTTGTCGACCACCGGAGTAAAGTAGCAATAATTGGCAGGAATGACTAGAGAAAAGATAGGAAAAAAGCAATGAGGCGATGACAGCGGACCGAGAGGTTGGCACGTGGTGGTGACGTGGGAGCATGCGACCAGGTTCTTGTCTCCGGCTCTGCGGCTATAAAACCTCCGCACCCAGTGTAAAGGAATATTTGGACAGAAATAAATAAGTTGTATTCAGAGCTTAAAGACAAAAGCATCCAGTCGAGATAATAAACCGCATAAAATGAAAAAAGTAAGAATTGTACTTAGGACTTTCCAAAGATCATAAGTTATAATTGCATTTATTCGTCAATGGTATTAATATACATATTGAATAGTAAAAAGTACGTGTATATATATATAATATATATATAAATATAATTTAGTATATATTATGATAATATAGTATTTAATAATAATACAACATTAATAATATACAAGAAATGCTACTGTGACGTCACGATTGGCATTTATTAGTTAATTAGTATCTTTTTATTAGTATATATATATATATTATATATATTTTATACTATATAGTTTTTATTTTTTTTTTTTATTGAATTTATCTTATGTTTATATTTCGTTTTGATATTCCTTTTGGTTACTGTTATTGGGTTCTCTCGTTTCTATTTGTTTACCTTTATTTTTTTTTTTGTCCTTTTATCACTTATTTAATTTTGATGTTTACTTTTAGTCTACGTTTTTATATTATTCCTTCAATAGTGTTGTTGTTATCTATTGGGGTATGTTTTGGACTTTCTTCTCATCAACAGAATATGTTTGATGGGACAGATAGACTTGCTCGCACATTCTGAAACTCATATCACATTCTAGCTAAGCTTGCAGTAGGCATAGATTAGCCCCTTTAAGATATGGAAAAGCGGGGGGGTTGTGCTGTCATATGGCTCTCCGTAATGCTTGCATTGGTTGTGCTCGAACAGCAATGACATATTGCTCGGTATCACACACTATTTCGCTAGAGGTTGGTCACGCCCTTACGTGCACGTTGGGGGGGTACCCTTTGATTATACGACCCTTGATGGAATATTACGGTGGACTAAAGTGGAACATTCAACACATATATTGGTCTAACTTACGGACGGCTTCCGCTTGTTATGGGATTTTAAGTAGTGACTACTGTGCTCGCAATGAGCAGCTCCTATCTAGTTTCAGATAACAGTAGGATTCAAATTGACTTCCAATATATATATATATACTATGATATATTATATATATATACTTATATATATATATATTATAATATATTACTATATAATATTATATATTTTATATATATAAGGATTATATTCCAATTACAAACACACTTAAAGATCAACGTGTGATTCTTAGGATCGTTGGATTTTGGTTAGATGGATAGGATTGATTTAAATATTTGGGGGATTTAATGTCGTGCGCGTGTTTTTATTATGGGACGGGGTATTTTGAGATTTTACTCTTTTTAATCGTATTAAATTCTAATCTGCATTTCAATGCGTGCTGGGTTACCTGGTGAGGCAAATTCTTTCTCTTTTTTATTTTTTTTTATTTTTTTTTTATTTTTTTTATCGCACATTGGCCGATACTCTTCTACGCGTTGACTCTCCTTCTTCATCAGCATCGGACGATTCATCGATGGGGACTGAGTGCAGCAAGGCGGACCACCCGATCGGGGTGTAGGTTCGGGTAGTTTTTTTTTCCCATTTGTTCGTTTCCGAATTTTTTAAGATTGTTCTGGGAGGCGGGGCTAGTGTGGTGGAATTGGCGTCGTGGGAGGGTTCTGGAGGAGCGGGATGCTTGGTGGTGGTCATACAATTTTCTGGCTGTGTTTCATCTTAGATTTATTTATTTTTTCCGATTGGGGGTTTGTTGTTACTCATTCCCACAGGATTTTAGCCATTCGGGTATGTGGTATTTCGTGGATTTCCGGTCGGTGGCCGGATTACTATTACATGGTGTTCTGCTATTTTAAGGGTTTTGTTAATTTTTTGTGTGGTTGATTTGATTTTTTTTTGTTTGTTTGTCGGGAACAAACAAAAATGATTTTTTTAAATTAGGTAGTGCCTTTTAATTTTTACTTTTGTGTGTTTTTTTTTTATAATGATTTTTTTATGTTGTTGATTTGTTTCCTAGTTCGTTTGTAGTTTTAGGGTGTTTTTTCCTTCGATTTTGTTGTTGTTATTTTCAAGGGGTGAACACTATTTCTTTGCTTCGGGAGGTGTTGTGTTAGTGTGTTATTTTTTATGTGTGGTGGGGTGTGTTTCAGTTTCAGTTTTTCACACTTGGTATAGGTTAGTTCATGTGCCTGTGTTTTGATCATTTTGGCCTCTGCATATTGGTTGGCGGTTTGTTGTCATGTGCAGTTGTTCTTCCCTATTCTTTGGTATGAACACTATTTTCGACTCTGTGTTGATTTCCGGTAATGTCGGGTATGAGATCATAGACAATGCCACTATCCCTATTGCAAAGAAGAAAAAATATGGTGACAGTTTGGAAGATATGGTATGTTTTCTATCTTTTTGCGTTTCTTTTATGCTATGTTGGTCCTCATTTTCCTTGTGGTGCATTTTTTATAACCCATGTTTATGTGATTTATAGAAGGATATGCTAGCTAAGTTTTTCCAAACCAGTCACCAACAAGGCGTGTCCAATTGGGATTGTGGGCTCACCAAAGAAGACATTAGTATGCTTCACAAACTAAGGCAGCAATATAGGAAGGATATTGTGATCTCTGAGTACAATGTGCACAGATCAAGGAATTTAGCTCGTACGTACCAGCGTCTTGTTGCCCTTATACCTTCACTTAGGCGTGCACTCTCCATTTTCTATGTTATGTTTTGGACTTGTGATCGTTTAAACTATTTGACTAATGTTTTTTTGCCCCTTGGGTCTTTTCAAGGGTTTTTGGAATTTTTGACACTTTGTACCGTTTGTGAATTTGTTCCGATGGGGTATTTTGGTGCTTATGTAGTGCATATTATGGTTTTTTATCACTCAACGATGTGTCTTTTTAATATGCTTTTTGGTTTCTTTTTCAGTTGATGTTTTACTTTCTTCCTGTTATTTGTAGATTTACATATGTGGCTTTGATATTGTGTGTGTTAGTAGGGAAACTTCTGCGCATTGTGCACACATGTGAATGCTACTGTGCACACGGTTGCATTTATTAGTATGCTTAATTCACGCATGTGAATGTACTGTGCACACGATTGCATTTATTAGTATGCTTTTGTGCACTCCGCAACTCACATACGAGTAATACTGTTGCAGTAGCAAAATTACCCTTCCAAGAACAGGGTTGTTGCACACCGAAATGCATGGGTGCACACAATGAAATCCTCGCATGCACACACCTATTTCGCTATTGTCCCCTTGTGCACCGGGCCATGGTTGCACTACGTGCGTGCTTCCTTTGTTTAATTACTAAGTGCACTCAATGAGATCTCTAGTTTTCCAACAAGTTTGTAAATGACGTCACTCTAGTAATTACCATTATTGCTATGCAACATGGGGCTCTACTTCCTTTGTTTAATTACTAAGTGCACACACTCCAACTGATCATAATGTTTTAAATTGTAAAACATCACAACGTAAGGCGAAAATATTTAGGTCTCATGCATTGCCTTTAAAAACATATGGTTTCTGATTAATGGAAATAAGATTACACTAATCAACTACTACTTTTTCCCCAGTTCTCCATCTCTAGTTTTCTTCATTGTGCTATTGCTGACATCAAACCCGACAACGGTAGCATATGCCCGGTAAAATTCAATTCCTTGTTCTACTGTTTCAAATCGTTACCCAACATATGGTGTAATTTTCTCATCAGTTGTTAAGCACCAGTATTTTTCTCTGCTTAGGGATATGTCCATGACACATTCTTGTACTCCTACCCATATTGCTCCTTGCCTATATCTACAACATTTAATGGAATGACGTCAGACCACGCACATCACGTTCTTATAATGACAATAAAAAATAGAATAATTAGAAAACCATACGTGCACACAGTTTATCGCAGTTGCACACACACAACACCATATGTGCATTGACGACATTTTATGTGTGCTTTGCTATTTACTGCATACGCCTTAGTAATGTTGACGGTGACAATCAAAAACAGAATAATTGGAAAACCATACGTGCACATAGTTCATCGCAGTCGACCACACACAACACCATATGTGCACTAACGACATTTTTTGTGTGCTCTGTTGTTATTATAACAAACTTTCTTCTCCAAGCTTGTACTGTCCCAAAATAACAGAGCATAAAATTCACCCTATAAAGCTCTCAACACCACCAACCCCCACCCGGTCAACATTATCAAGGCGTATGCAGTAAAGTAAATGACTATAAATTCACACAGTTGTCTTCCTAGAATGGTGATTAACAGGTTCAACTAACACATTTACCTGGGATAGCATCCCACGTAAGGCTTCTACTAGCGGTTAAGATACATTAATAAAGTAGAGGGGATCTTTGTAATTAAAGTGTAAGGGGGCCCATGTCAGTTGTCGTTGTAACAGCTCCCTCACTCCATTTCTATACCATGCGTATATCAGGAAGAGCAGAAGAAAAATAATGGATTTTTTCCTTTCTGTTATATCTCTCTGTTCACATCATCTGCATTCATCCACCGTTCCTTAATATGGTATCAGGAGCCACGGGCGGAGGTAGTTATGTGCGGTCTCCGGCACCCGGCAACCAGTACAGCCGGTAGAACACATCGAACACACAGCCAGTCCAGTCACATGTTTTCGCACCACCCTCCTCAAAGGAAGTTTGGTTGCAGAGGAGCACGATTAGAAGACATAGAGATTATTGTTCTCAGCAGAACGAGGCCTTGGAATCCTTGAAATCCCTTCAATAGGAAAGCAACCAGCCATGGGCAGTTCTCTACAATATGGGTGGGTGCAGAAGCGTACGAATGAGCAACTCCAAAGGTCACTCTTCCTTCAACCTCCTAACACAGCTGCGTTACTATCATGCCGAAAACAAATCAGATGGAAGAAGTTTATCATATACCAATTCAAATTCTGTTTCTTGCAACATCCACTTTGGATATTGGACTCAGGGGCCACAGATTCACATAGTGTGTTCTTTGGATTTCTTCGGTGTTATCATTAGTGAAGGGAAGCAGTACCTACCTAATGGTAGACAAGCAGAGGTAAAACATGTGGGAGATTTAAAATGAAGAATAGTGTGTGTCTGAGAAAATGCTCATGCATATACCTCTTCAATTCAATATCTATATCTGTCAGCCGTTCTACAGACTCATCTCATGAATTAATTTTTATTCACATCAATGCTCCTTCGGGAGGGAACCATGGGTAAGACAGTGGTTTTGGCTAAGGAAGGGACACGGTTATATATTGCTGCTTGAAACACCAGGGATTTCAGACGTCTTTCCTAAGCATTTTATGCCTTTAGTACTGAAGTATGGCATCAAAGCTGGACATTTCCCTTTGGTAAGATGCATTTGCTTACTGATGTCATGGTTTCCATTCCAAGAAAACAGCATGTGATGTTTGCCATTTTGCAAGACATAAGGATTACCTTTCCCTTTAAGCAATACAATGTCTAAAGTGTGTTTTGAATTGATTCATGTTGATATTTGGGGGCCTTTTTTTTGTTCAGTTTTGGGAGGGATAGGTACTTCCTAACAATTGTAGATGATCACTCACGATACACGTGGATCATTTGATGAAAAGCAATCTGAAACACGAAGCCTAATGAAGATGTTTCTGAAGATGGTTCATACTCAATTTGGTCTCACAGTTAAGACTATCAGAAGTGATAATGGGGTGGAGTTTGATATGAAGGACTTCTTTGCCGAAAATGGAATAGTCCACCAGAAAACCTGCGTCAACACACCGCAACAAAACGCAGTAGTTGAACGTAAACATCAGCATATTTTAAATGTTGCCAGGGCATTAAGATTTCAAGCTAATCTCCCTTGAAGTTTTGGGGACAATGCATCCTACATGCAGCTTTTCTTATTAATCGTCTCCCGTCACCTATCATCGAATGGTCAAGTCCTTACAAGAGGCTATATGGGAAGGACCGAATCTTAACACTCTCAAGGTTTTTGGATGCTTATGCTATGCCTCCACCTTGCCTCAATCAAGACAAAATGGATCCTAGAAGCAGAAAATGTGTTTTTATTGGAGTGCCTGCAAACATAAAAGGGTACTTAGTATATGACTTGCATGATCACTCTATTCTATCTCACGTGATGTGATTTTTTAAGAAGGACAATTCCCTTTTGCCAACAAGGAACACCAACTTGCTGATGATGTGCACTCACCAGGTGACCCTCCTCTACCTATAATTCCCACACTCAACTGTGAGGAATTTGAATTCCATGCCTCTCACAACAATCAAACACACGCTGCTTATGATCCATTGGATAAAAGGGGGTCCTTGAATACCAGTTGGCCGCAGAATATTCCAGATCACCCCACTCCCGTGCAACTACTCATGATAGCAACTCTATCCTTGAACCAGTGGACAATAGAGATGATGGAACAATGGAAAATGATGTACATGAACCAGTGGATAATAGAGATGATGGAGCAATGAAAATGTTGTACATGAACCAATGGATAATAGCAGTTCTTCGACTAGTCACTCT
>VALG01016232.1:0-18581 GCA_009835305.1 Ipomoea purpurea | reverse complement strand
GAGTAATCTGATGCGATGTGTATTATTCCCATATAACACTTTCCTTAATAAACTACATACTATCGGGCTCTTTACCCAAAATGATTTCTAACTCGGGACGAAGCTTCTTGTAAAGGGGAAGATGTAACACCCTGTGTGACGTCCCTAATCCGAATTAAATTTTTTAATAAGCTCATAATAAGTAATTAAAAAGATGTTGATTATAATCCCTTTAATTGAATGGGTCCACCGACGTCTTGGGCCCTGACCTAACTAGGTCATAAGCCTATTGAAATAAAGATATCTATTCTTACTCAATCAGTCCTATTAGATCCTAGCTACACATCGATTCGGAATAAAGAAAGATACCTTCTTATTCAGATTATGGTTAGGATTCTCTTTAATTAATTAATATGGTTCATCATGGACCATGGACCCTTATCCCTAAAACAAGTCCTTAATCCTATAAGGAATAGAATTAGTAAACCCCATACCATTCAGACCCTAATTAGGACTCCTAAATATATATATTATATATATATATATATATATATATATATATTATATATATATATATAAAAGGACATAGGAGACACTTAGAAGTCACACCACAATAAATATCAACACACAAGAATTCCGAAGGGACTCCCCACCACCAAGCCTAGGGAGATCAAAACAGATGGAAATCTTAGGAAGAATCTTAATAGCCAAGGGATGATTAATTACGGCTAAGAGGTAACCATGTTTCAAAAAAACCTATTTTCTTCGCTATGATCTCCTTCTTTGGCCTCCCACTATATTCTCGTGCTTGATGAATTCTTCTAACGATAATTGTGTTATGTTCTTGATGATTGATAAGATGATTTATATGCTTTCTTGATGATCTTGATGTTGAAAGGAAGTTCTTGATTTTGAGGTGATGATTCTTGACGAATCTTGATATTTCTTGATGTTAAAGATAAAATATGTTCTTGATGATTTGGGTGGGATTAGAGCCTTAGGACGGATTGGGAATTTGTATTGTGATGTTCTTGACTTATATTTGGTTGGGAATCCGCATGTTCGGGTTTATTTATAATTAGAAGTCGTAATACGTTAAGTCCTACATGATTCTTGCTTTTGATCCGTTAATTGCTTACGTGGTGTCGATATTTGCGTTTAAAAGTGTCTAAGCATGGTTCGGGTTCCACAACGGATCCCGGGATGAAATTATGGTAAAAGAGTCAGTGGGGGTAGGTGGGGGTAGGGGAACCCGCCACCTACCCGCTACCCAGAAATCCCACCGGGCAGCAGGCAGCCGTCGGGCAGTCGTCTGCCCGCCGGCAACCCGCTGCCGGAACAATGATCTCCGGCGGGTGACCCCCACCCACCGGCTACCAGCCGGTCCGTACCCCACCCCGGGTCTTTGGCTTCCTTGTAGGACCCCGTTGTCGTGCTTGGTCTGTTTATATTTCGGGTACCTCCGTAGGTTAAATGTCTAGGTTGCATGCTGACTTAAATCTTGGGTAGTAATACGTCTTATGAAACCCACGGTCAGAGCCTAGAGTATTGAATAAGTTTCGTGCAATACTGTGGGATACCTATTGTGTGCAACCTGTTTGAACCCTTTGACTATCTATTAAGGTGCATAAGTATTTAGTGTTATGAATATTTCACTAATAAGATGCAACTAATATTTTTGTATTTATTATGTCTATGCTCAGTTCATACTCTTTCACCTTTATGCATACTACGGCTATCCTATGTGTACTATGTTGCATTTATATACTCTGCTAAATATTAGGATTATTCTATCGCTTTCGGTGTGTTCATTTCCCGGTACTTAGAAAGAGTTATCGAGATAGGCCATCGGTTCTTTAAAGAAAATCAGATAGCTGATCACTAAAGTTAGACTCTTGGAAACGAGCTGAAATGCAAATGATTGTTCCTTGAGCTGAAGACGAAGCAGTGGGCTTAAAGCCAAGATTGATTCACTTCATATGGTTTGCGATTTCCATATTCATGACCTTTTAGGCTTATGAGTTCGCATCCCACCTGATTGCGAGAATGCGCCATGGCGATGTGATAGGCAATAAGCCGAGAGGCTTTAGTCCATATCGACCAGTAAGAATCAGGCTGGATGTGTAGGCTACAACTGCTGCGATCCACGTAAGGATAGGACAGCGGGGTAGGCCAGAGTTTCTAGATCTTTGTATCATTCGAACGGAGTTACTCTGCTCAGGTTGTGTGTCGGCTTGACCGCTTATGATCCACCGGTGTACATCGGAGCGGTGTGTTAGTGGTCGGCAGATCCCCCCTTTAAAGTGGTACGCGGTCCCCCCCCCCCCCCCCCCCCCCCCCTCCCCCCCCCCCCTCACCCCCCCCCCCCCCCCTCCCCCCCCCCCCCCCTCGACTGTGTGTCAGCGTTGTGTCGGATTGTCCGACGGTGGTTCGGTCAAGCGGTACTCTAAGGTTGGTTGCGATCAACTCCCCTCGATACCACCATACTGAGGGATAGGGGCTACGGGGCCGTGTAGATGCTATAAGCTAACCCTCAGTTCGGGGCTGCGATTGTCCTGGCCCATCAATGATTTGTGATATGAAGATACTGATAAATGATGGTTTGAATTGAAAAGTAATATATGCCTTAGATGCGTATCCTTGATGTTATCTCTACTTACCGTTTATCATTATTTAATGTGCTTGTCCCTATTGCTGAGTCTATCCCGGTTTTAGAAAAACTAGAGTTTCCTAAGTATATATCTTCATGCTCCAAAATTGTTTCAAATATCTGATAATGTTATATATATAATATTATATATATAATATTTATATATATATTATATATATTCTTCTCAAACCTCCTATATATAATATATGTATTATATATATTTTATAATATTACTATACTATTAATTTATTATTATATATATATACTGTTTTCAACATGTTGAAGTGTTAACCAGCATCTCGCTTCAACAGATATTTGCTTAAGGCACATATGATTAGCTTCCAGAGCGGCGCTAGAAATCGTTAGTAGAGTCCCCCTTTTCGCCGCTTTCATGACGATGTGTATTAAGGAGTATTAGCATAGTTTAGCTTGTCGTCGAGTTCTCCGCCCACTATGTGGCGTACACCCCATTACACTTATGATTAGTAATCTCTGTTGGGATTTAAGAGAAATATAATCTTCATCATATAAGTTTAATAGTTTCAAATTTCGGGTTTACACTGTAACTTGCCAACCATAAAGTCGAAAGTCAGTTTTGCCCAAGCGAGTGACTCCTAACCGCTTTGGCCACTTCAGCCCTCCGTAGCACTACTTATACTCTACCTTCATTATTAAGATGTCCTGAATCCATTATCCAAAGCATAACCCACTGAAAGCCGCTTGACCACCCTCCTCATTCTTGCTACCTCCTACGGCATACCCCGTCCGCCGCAATCCCACCAATTCATTCTTTCGGGGCATGGCCGGCACTCTACGTTCTTCTGGGGTAGTGCACCCCCCCCCTATTAACACCCCGAATTAAACTACTTTTATGCTAATTTTTAAGAAACCAACTAATCTTAACATAAACAAGCGGAAACCTAACATAATTCGGGTAGTCCTATGCCACCCTATACCAAAAGGATAGGTGCACAGGCTACACCAAAATCCCTCTCAAAACTATCTAAGCTCACAGGCCAACAAAATAAAAGGCTCAAGACTACACTACTCGGTCAACCCCGGTCAGTGAATAACGCTGGTAACCCACCAATACGTGTTAAGTATCTATATATATGCATAATATAGTCAAAACCGTTTGAAACTGAGGAATACAGTATATAGCATTTGAAAACCAAGAGATGAGACAACAATAGACATATCACGCTCTCAATAAAGATCAAGACCAACAACTTCAACAAAGCAATGATACCACAATGAACAAGTGACAACCAACTCTAGATGCAACCTACCATTCAGAAGGTAAAGTTCATCATAGACCATGCTCATAAGCAAGAAATACAACAACAGCATACAATGACAGATTCACATTCAAGTTTCACGTTTCGAGTCCAACCTTATACCTTTGTAGCCTTATAAGCTACCCCCGCCTTACACCATTCCAACCTGTTTCACCATGTACACTTAGTCCAACCTTTTCCTTCTTGACCGTTGTCCCCCACAATCGCACCACCAATCATTATACCACGCTCTCAGTACACGAAGGTACCATTAAATTCATAGGTAACATACCACTGATCGTGAGCAAACTCAAGTAACAAAACCACCAATCTTCATCATTCACACATTAGTCAATCAAGAAGATTGAAGCTCATCAATAGCCCAATCAAGAATCAACAAAGGGTACAACGATTTGTACAGGATCACCACCATAAGGATCAACTAATGAGTTTCAAATAAAGACATGAAGCAATACTCATCAACAACAATGGACTTCAATCCAACATCATCATGTTTGGCAACCACGAGTTGCCAATCCCAACAAGAAGAAACAAACACACAATACTAGCATAACGACATCAAAACTAGCACACATCAAACGAGTAAACCAAAATGGCTCCAATGAACCTTCAAGACTCATTTTAGCCAACGAATCACAAGATTGGACCAAAGCATGATTCAAGGACACCAAATCCTTACAAGGATACTTAACACATCGTTCTAGACATACGAAACATCAAGACTCACAAAACTCAATAATCCAACAATAGGAAGTGAAAACATCAAATACAAAAGGAAAGAACCACGGGGACAATAATTCCCCGCATAATCACACTTCCCCGCGGGTGGGGCCACGGTAGCCACCACCCGTGGTCCCCCGGGGGTACAACCCGTGGACTGCGTTCCCGGGGTGGCGGCGGTAGCCACTGCCTCCGTTCCGCCCACGGGTACATCCCTCCACCACATTCCCTCGAAATTCACTTCAAGGTTAAGTTCAAAGTCCAAAACACCCAAAAACCCACACAAAAACAAATATAGACTTGAACCCAAGAATAGCTCAAAAGATAGCATCAAAACCCTAAATACAAGCTCTAAACATCATTATCACAAGATCATGCATCCAATCTCACAAATACATTAAGAATCATCAAATAGAAGCAATAATCATTCATAGCGATAGAAAATTGATTTGTAGAGCATGGGTTACCTTTGTAGACCAAAAACCTTTTTCTATCCACACTCCTAGGCCTCTCCTGGACGCTCTTTCTCACCAAAGACTTCTCACACAACCAACCACAAAGAAACACCAAAATAAGATAAATAACACTTAAAGAAACTAAAACACTAAATAACTTTAGATCTACCCTTTCCTATGCTAGGGAGGTAGAAAGGTGGAATCTTTGGATGAAACTTTGCAAGGATATATGGTACTTCATTTAGCTTAAGAGCAAGCCAAGATTCTTTAGAGAGAAGGTGGAGTGTTTATGATTTGACTAGTAAGGGAATGAGTGAAGTGTCTTGCTAGGAAAACTTGAGCATCAAAACATGTGTAAAGGTCATCTTTACCCTTACTAAAGGTAAGAATACAAAAGTTTGAGGTACAAAGCATAAGGCAAAAGGTACACATGGTTGACTAAGGAAACTAGTCAATTCTATCCCTCGACTATTAAATTTCAGGATTTTAAGGAAATTATCAAAGGAAAATTAGGATAATTCCTCAATTAATCTCAATTAAGGGTTAGATTATGGGGTGTCACATCATCTCCCCCTAACAATAAGCTTCGTCCCGAAGCTTGGGTACAATGAATTTAAAAAAGCTAAAGATGCACAAAGTGTGACAAGCATAAGCAAGGAATGATAGACAAAAATTCCAACCACAAGAGTAAAGGGTAAGGCTTCAAAGCACATAAACTACTCCCAAGAAACGTAATAACTATCACAACTAAGGCTAACAACCTTCCGGCTACGCTAGGCCTAAACCACACCCAGACTAAGCACCATCTAAACAAAACAACTACGCAAACAACTACCAACAAGCCAACAACCAAAACAAGCCATTAATGCAACGGATTACCTCAAACTCCAGCTTGGGAAGAATCATCCTCGAGTCCTCTGCATCCTCATCTGAAGATTCCCGGCTCCACCTCAACTAGAACAGGCTTCCAGCACATCCAACCTTTGATTCACGGTGACCAGCTGAGCTTTCATGAAAGAAAAACCTTCTTCAATCATCTAGTCTTACTCCCGCAGAAGGGATACCACACGCTCCCCGTGGGTCATGGGCGTCGTGCTCCCTCTTCGTTCTCACCTCTTTCATCCGCAAGCTCTATTCGTTCTTGGAATCACTTTCTTCCCCCTCTTCCTCTTCTTCTTCCTCTTCTTCATCTCCTCCCAAGCTTTGAACTATCTGATTTTACTTCTTAATGGGAATCCCAAGTTGTTCAGTCAAAAAGCTCCTCTCTGCAAGGGATTTCTTTTCCACTTCCTCCAGGGTGATAAAATCGTTATTCTCCAACTGGAACAGATTACAGTTTTGGAGATTCACAACATCTAATACATCTTCCAACAGGCTTGGCCACAGAGTCATCCACTTTCACCCCTTTCTTCATGAGATCCAACTCAGAACCATACCGTAGGGTATGCTTTTACGGTTATGGTCCCTACAATAATCCATGTGCTTCAACATTACGGAGGGCAAATTGAACTTTAGTTTGTGCTTTAGACAGTAGGCAAAAGTGCACTCCAACTTTCCCAACAGTTTACTCTTGTTGTTGTTAGGTAACAAGCATGTAACAACCCAAAATTTCATTTTATAAATCCGGTATTAAGAAATTTCAAAACAGCCTTTTTCACTCCATTAAAATTTTTTACGACCAATCGGTGCTTGATAACATATTTTTGTCACATTTTAAATTAATTCGACACCAAAATTTATTCTATTTTGAAAATTCCTAAATTTTGGGTACTTCGCGCACCAAGATTTAATCGAGAAATTTATCTGAGTGAGACCAGGAGTATTCGAAAAGATTTTTAAACAAGGTTCATCTAAATAACTTTTTGAGAAAATTCATTTTCAACCCCAAAGTATTTTGAAATAGCAATTCTAACCCTTGGTTCATGGAGTATGGTGGACCACTAGACATCCAAAGTGTATTCTGATTCATCTCTTAGCCAAAGAAATTACTTTTTTGCCCTCAACCAATCATTGGCAATTATCCTAGGGTTTTGGACCCTATAAAATATCTCTTTAGCTACATTGTCTTCTCCTAATCTCTTCTTTGCCTTCCCAAATTCTTGGCTGCCAAGTAGAAGGATAATAACACAGTAAGCTTTTCATCTCATCTCTTCACCTCTTTTCCTTAAGGTTTCCATCTTAGCTTTCAATCTCTGAGTTTTGTTAGGATTGGCTTGTGTTGCTGTTTGAGGTGTCTAGGTGGTGAATGGAATGATGTTTGAGTAGAGTGGAGGCTGAGATCCACGCAAGGAAGAAGAATAAGAAGCATAGAGTGTGCACCAGATCAGAGTCACGGCCCTAGCCGCGGCCCACCAGGAAGGTCGCCGGCTAAAGCCGTGGTGGCACAGGACTAGGGCACGCCCTAGAGGAGGGCCGCCGCCTAGTCCCGGTGGAGTGACGGGATACAAGGGGTGGACCATGAGGAGTCCCGCCCCAGGTCCCTGACTTTGATTCTGAGGAGAATCTGTGTAGTGTCGGGCCTTGTGGCTCAGCTACGTGTCATTTGGGTCGAGTGTTACGGGCCCTTGTGGCTCAGCTACATGTTGTTTCGGGTCAAGTGTTACGGGCCATTATGGCTCGGCTCTTCGGGACTATCTTGACGCACGTTTTGGCTATGATTTCGTTGAATTTGGATTAAAAATGAGTATGTTATGAAAGCTTTAGCAGAGATTTACTACACAGTATATGTTTGCTAGTTCACTGTGTATGAAGAATTATTTGACTAAGTAATTTGATGATGTTTTTATTGAGTAAAGAAGCATGATCATTTGAGAATATGTTTTATTATGAATGCATGACGAGATTGTGATATTTGATCAAGGTGAAATGAAGCACATTTTGTTTATAGAATGAATAGAATTTGCTAAGTTGTAAACCGAGCATGATGTTATATTCTTGAGTACTTCATGGTATTTTATACATGAT
This sequence comes from Ipomoea purpurea, assembly GCA_009835305.1. Lineage (NCBI taxonomy): Eukaryota > Viridiplantae > Streptophyta > Magnoliopsida > Solanales > Convolvulaceae > Ipomoea > Ipomoea purpurea. The sequence goes on along the minus strand of VALG01016232.1, from coordinate 10,515 downwards.
TTAGAAGTATGTTATAGAGCAATTTGTCATTTCACATACGTCATATTCCAAAAATGCATAAGGGCCAACGTGAGCCCGAGTATTATTTTCGAAAACCATGAGCATGTATAAGCACTCTTCGATGCATTGAGAAGTCGTAAAGTTGTTGCATGCATAAGATTGATGCATGAGAGATATATTATGTATTATCTATATTGGTGAGGTTTTTGGAGGATACCGTTTGGAATATGTCTTCTCGGGAGATATTTATGGACATTGCGGTCCCAAAGTATGTAACGCGGCATATTCCCACGTTACGAGGTTGGAAACTGTCCGCTAGTCTTGGAATCCTTATAGGAGATTTGCACACTGAAAGTTCGATACCTAATTCCACAGCGCGCAAACCACGAGATTGGTTCCGTAGACGGTAGAAGATATCAGGTCGGACTTACGCCGTTCCCGATGGGGGTAACTCACGCTACGGTGAAACCTTGAGCTGTCTACAAGCAAAGAGAATGAAAGTGAGTAGATACTCAAGAGAAAGAAAGTGAGTCTAGATAGATTCAAGAGAAATAAAGTGAGTAGATACTCAAGAGAAAGAAAGCGAGTCTAAATAGACTCAAGAGAAAGAAAGTGAGTAGAGACTCACTAGACCTCCACAGAAAGTACTCTATTTTTACAATGAGTGTACATGTGTTTACATATAAGTATGAGTATATTATTGCACGAGATTGCATATATGTATGAGTATATTGTTGCACGAGATTGCATATGAATATGAGTATATTGTTGCACGAGATTGCCCTATGAGTATTAGTATATTGTTGCACGAGATTGCATATGAGTATGAGTATATCGTTGCATGAAATTGCATATATGTATGAGTATATTGTTACACAATATTGCATATGAGTATGAGTATATCGTTGCACGAGATTGCATATGAACATGAGTATATTGTTGCACAAAATTGCATTCGAGATAAGTATCGCATGAGATTACATAATGTGAATGTTGATTTATAATCGTTTGTGGTATTAGAAGTCTTGTTTATCGAATTATGAGATGAGATTATGAAAGCATGAGTATACCGTTATATGGTTTATTAGCATGATCATATATGTATGTGTTGATTGTTTGATAAGTTATTTGAGATAATATAATGTTGTAAACCTAAGTGAATAGTCTTATGTATATGAGCATGCTAGTTGATAATATAAGGTGCAAGCATTTAGAAAGTATATGGTAGATCTAAAGATCTATATGAGATGAGTTTGTTGTATACCTGTAAAATCAAATGTTTTCAAAGTATACTCTATAGTACTTTACAGGGTTGAGTGTGGTTATACTTACAGGGTTCAAAGTATATATAGGGCTGCGGTCCACCGTTTGGTTGCGATCAAACGTTATAAATGAGCTGCGGTTCATTGATTGGTTGCGATCAATCTCCTTGTGCTGCGGTACAAGCAGGGTACTTCGGGACCGTGTCAGAGGTATATGCGCTGACCCTCAGGTATGGACATTAAGCTTGAACTCTAGGTATTAACGTACATAGGATTCAAGAAACTTAGGATACGCAGTGAGATTGTGGGTTACCTATCATTACATGCCTAACTCCCCTCACTCTATTCTGTGCTTAATTTAAAGATCCCCCTACACTTATCGCGTCAAGGTAAGGATGCAACCCACTAACCTAACATTACAACAATATTGGCGCTGTAGACCATCAGCATGGCACCAACAAGAAGTTCATCAAGGACCCCCTGACCCTCTGCTCACAATCCCTAGCTCATAATCTACGACAACTTAACTCAGGTCGCCCAAGCACTAGAGCGACGTGATCCCCCCGTAACATACGACCCACTACCACCAAACGAAAACTCCCGAAGTCGCCTCGACAAGTCTCGAGCCAACGCCCACCACTATCTCAGGAGAAAGAGGAACCCACGATCCTCGAGAATGGTATCCGAACCTTTGGACAAAATCCTCGGGGCTAGTAGAATGCCCAAGAACGAAACCCGCGTAGGATAGCTTCATTTCTTACTTCGGACATAGAGGGCGATCTTGGTGGATCCACGAAGGACCTACTAAGAAAGGAACCGGGGTTCAACTAGATTTGCCTAAAAAGCACGGCACGGAACGGTTCTACCCCCGCGCAACGTAAGGGCAAACCATTGTACAAGAATTTTCCCACCTAAATCAAGGGATGGCCCACCGTCATGGAATACCAAAAACGACTTCCTCGAGCTGGCTCATTTCGCGTCCGAATTGAATTCCTACGGAGAACAAACCAAAATAGAAGAGTTTGTGACAGGCCTCAACTTCGAAGCCCAAAAGGCCCTAATCGTAAGCGAACCCCGGACCCTTAACGAAGCCTACATCAGCGCCGCCGACCTCTATTGAATCCAACTTCTACAACAAGGAGTTCAGGAATAGATCCATAAGAGGAACACAGGAGGCGGGGCGCCACTGCAAAAAGGACTAGAAACGACTCTAACGCAAGGACGGGCAACCCAACTAGCCAAGGGCCACCCATGAGAAACAATGAAGTGAATACAAGACCATTCCTTTTTCTGAAGGATGCAACAAGGACCATAGAGGCAGATCTGCCTGGGAGAACCCCTGCGCATGTTCAACTGCGGGTGAGAATGACACAAGTTCCTTCCAGTGCATCAAACCCCAAACACATTGGACCTAAAGGTCCTGGCCAACAAGGAGGCAACAAACAACCAAGGGAGTTCTCCGATACCCTCGGAAAGGTATTATCATCATTAGCCGACCCCAGTGGGGGGTCGATCTTGGAAAACGAAGACAAACATCGACACGGGGAAAATGTGGCCTAGGAGAGGATCCGCTAATCAATCAGAGGAAAAACCAAGAAGAAGAATCTCTACTTAGGATAATCTGTGAAACCCCCTTGTAAAAACCACCCCTTAGTTGAATCACTTGTTTAGGCTTTAGTTACTTAGAATTTTATGCCCTAAATAAAAAGACGAAATTCAATAAGTCAGCTAAAGTTGGATGACTAAACCCACGTCCCTCATAATCCATGAGTTCTCCAAACCAACAGCGGGTAAAGGGCAAAAGGGGTTCTTGACAAGCGGTAAAGGCAAAAAGTCCGACAAGGGGATCCGGTCAAAGCAAACTTGCACATCGGGGTCAAAGGAATGATAGGAAAACCCAAGGCATTGAAAAGGAATGCACAAAAAAGAACTAATTCCACCAATGAAAATTAGAACCTAGGGACTTCTTCTTTTCAGACCAAAGCCTCAACCACTAGCCATAAATGTTTCTTGAAACCTTAAAGGGAAACACTCCCTTCATAAACCCCGCCAAATCCCTAAAACCCACAAATCCCCAAATCAAAAACCCCTCTTCTTTTCTTCCTCCCACACAACGTCCAATCTCTCCCCGTCTCTTCCCCCTTTGACAGAAGATACCGCCGGGCACCTCCAAGAACCCCAAACCACTTACCGCCACCCCGCTAGACCACTCGGTAGGGCCCGACCGCCCAGGCTCCCGCCCGGAACCCGCTGCAACACCGACAATAAGACGAGAGCCTTCCACCGCCCACAACGGGGGGGCCCGGGACGCGACGCCATCCAACCGGCCTACGGACTAACCACCACCGGCCGGTCAGCGACCTTGGCAACCCACCGGACGACGCCCTACCGCCTCCACCCCCGTCGCCCAGCTCGCCGGGAGGAAGCCGCCGGAAAAGTCCCAAACAAACATCACACTCGAGCAATAAGAAGAAACCCATCGGATGATCGCAGCCCAAATTGGAATGCGGCCAACTACACGGTGATCGGGAGGTAAAGCCACTTGAACCGGACCAAATTCTCTCCGGAGTGGAGTCGATATGCTTTAGATTCCAAGGCCTTTTGGATACCTATACTATAATACATATATATACATATATATATATATTATATTATATAATAGTATATATTTATGATTTTTTTTTATTTGTATATTATACATATATATATATGTATATATGTATGGTATATTAGGGCTACGAGTCCATATCTGGTTGCGATCAGATATAACCATTAATAATCGGAGATTGCGGTCCGACCATTTGGTGTTGCGATCAAACGTTTAAATGAGTTGCGCTGCATTGATTGTTGCATCTATGACACCCCAAAAATCCATACTCCAATCCATGAATAAAAAATTTTGAGTTTTTTAATTAATTCTAATTCTTTTGAGAATGATTCTAAGAATCCTGATTTTAATACTCAAGGACTAGTATTTGACTAGTCATCTGTTAAGTTGTGTTTGTACCTTGTGCTTTGAGGGGTGTTCCTTGGTCGTTACCTTTCTGAAGGGATGCAGGTGAAGGTGGTATCCTCTGCTCTTTCTCACCAAGGAGTTAGTATGTGTAACGTAAACCTTAGAAGACGTTCGTCATTTCATTCTTACAATTCCTAGAAAAATATCTCTGACCTTCTCTCTGAGAAAAGAAGTGTAGGCTTATTCTCCAAGCCAAGTTGAGACCCTTGTCAAGATGTCCAAGTTTTGCCTTTCCAAGATCAACCTTCACCTATGTTGGCATCTAGGATGCGTAAGATCTAATTTAATCTTGTGTTTTTGGTCCATCTTTAGTTGTCTTTCTTAAAGGTAGTATCTATGATCTTTGGTTAATCTTTGAAGTGGGTTTGAAAGTGAGCCTAGTAGAGGCTTGTTGTGGTGTTAAAGTGAAGTCTTTGGTCTTTAAGGAGGTAACTTCATTGCGTCTACAAAACGCAGTATGTTGCTGGTGGTCGCGGTGGCGCTATAGTGTGATTTCTTGGATCTACTTGTTTCTTTTCTATGAAAATGTGAGGGTTTATGCAATATCTTCGTGATTATTGCCAATCTTATGAATGGCGGCGGTTGTTGTTTTAGGTTCCTTTGGCCATTTGCCTTGCATTTCCACTGGTTAAAAATCAAAATTATTTGTCATCCAAATGAGGTGGAGGGTCTGCCCACCTTTTTGGGTCTATTCTCTTCCTCTGGTAGCATAGGTAGATTATTGGAAAGAAGGAAATCCGATCTAACGGCGAATAAAGGATTTATAGCCTATCTTAGTTGGTTACCCTGTGTCTGCTTAGTCTAGCTCGTGTGTAACGCTCCGCTCAACCGTATTTGAGTCTCCACTGGCATTTTGCTGTTTCTTTTATGTCTCGGTGGGTGTATGTATATGTATCGGTTTGGTGGAGAAAGAGCCGGTCCCTCACCGTGAGGACGGAGGCTCAGGGGAGTGTGGAACTCGAAAAACACGCTTGTAAAATTTTGGGTTTTCTTCTCACATAATGGCCCCTTATGAACCGCTTTGTCTTTGGTATTTGATCCATGTCTTTGCGGTATCTATATTACTCAACTGTTCTGTATTTCTGCTTTTGGTAAGATAGACCTTATATGGCATTGATTGCTTTGCTATTGGGAATGATATCCTTCTAAAATGTATTTGTAAGAAACTTGAAGTTATTGCATGATCATTTTAAGCTCCAGTGAATCGAAACTGCTATTGGGTGTCTAGATATTTTCAATGTGCTAGTTTTATATCCAGGGGAATTTGTTATTTGTCGTTTGATGGAATGCTACCGATTTGACTTGTGTGGAGCGGTATTTCCCTTAAGGTTCACAAGGTATCTCGAAGATTCTATCTTTTTTTTCCCCGTTGGTTTAAGCTATGCTAGTCCGGTCTAATACTAAGCGGTTGTGGGTGTGGTGTTGTGTAGACGTTTTTGGCGGGATGTTATTGGTGTAGTTGAATCTTTAACCTTGATTAGCGAACTGTATATTGTTGTTTGGAAAATTCTGCGAGTAAGACCCGCAAACAATGTTTAGGTTTTGTGTTTCCTACATGAGCGATCGTTCTTTACCCCCTGTGGGGTCTGATATCGTGCTGGCGATGTGAAGGTCGTGGGTGTGCGTGGCCATCCAACGCCGGAGTGCCAGATTAGTGGTCTCATTGGCAACAACCGTCGTCAACCGGGAACACGCGGTATCCTTTCACGGTTGACATACCCCGCCCCGCCGCCGGTTTACTGGACCACGTTGTGCGTGGCCTACCCGGGGCCCCACCCGGCGGGGGAACATTGATTGATTTATGCGGGGACATTGTTTTCCCGCTGGTTCTTTCCTGTTTGGGTATTTGATGGTTTTTCATTCCTTAGTTGTTTGGGATATTTGAGCTTTTGTGAGTTCTTTTGATGTTTCGTATTGTCTTAGAACGATGGTGTAAGTATCCTTGCCTAAGATTTGTGTCGCTTGAATCATTTCCTTGTGGTCCAAATTCTTGTGATTCGTTGGGCTAATATGAGTCTTGAAGTTTTCATTGGAGCCATTTTGGTATTACTCGTATTTGATGTGCATTTGCAGTTGTTGATGTCGTTATGCTCAGTATGTGTGGTTTTTTCTTTTCTTTTGTTTGAGGGATGGCCAACTCGTGGTTGCCAACCATGATGGATGTTTTGGATTTGAAGCTCCATTGTTTTGTTGATGCAGTATTGCTTCATGTCCTGGTTATTGAAATCTTCTTAGGTTAGATCCTGTATGGTTGTGGATTTCCGGTTTTACAGAGATCGATTGCTACCCTTCCTTGGTTGTGCATTTCTGATTGGCGCTAGTTTGATTGAGCTCTATGGAAGTATTGTGAATTCTTGATGTGATGTGCCAGAGCTATGTTGTATTCAATGTATATGGAGAAGGTTGGTCGTTTTTAGGGTTAGTCTTGACGTTTTGCTCACGGTGCTCCCTCTCGTAGGTACTGTGAATAGTTTTGTAGCTGATGTTATTGATTGTGGTTATGATTGGTGAGGCCTGTCGTGCTACTGACCGAGATCGGGGTCCGTAGGAGGGGAAAGGTTGGGACTAAAAAGGAAAATTCCAAGGTATAATTGGCTAGGATTTGGTAAAAGAGTGGTTGCGAAAATTAGTACCCGTGGTTGACAACGGGGTGGTACGCCAGAAGGGACAAATAAGAGAATAATAGGGGTACGTAACCCATGTACATGGTGATCAGCGAGTATGGAAGAAAACGTCGTGATCAATAACGGCCAACTCGTGGAGGGGTTGATGTTGCGTAGGCCCTTGTAAAAGCCCCGCGTTGTGTGATCTTCTCTGTGTGACGTGGGGTTGTCTAGCAGTCACCGTGGCTGGTAGTTTTTATTAGTCCGATAATGTGTGTGTCAGCATAGGAGTGAGTCTTTAACTGCATACGGTGTTGGTAGTTCTTCGAAATGTTAACTTCTAGTGAGTGTGAATGCGGGTGGTTGCTTTATTGTCTCATGTGTAATGGTTGTATCTTTGGTGAGAGTGTAATGCAGTTTGGTCTTGGAGTGTAGTGGTCTATGTGACCTTGGATTGTATTGAAACCTTTACCTTTCTGAATGCGTATTAGGTGTGCATCTTAGAGTTGTGGTTTGATCACTTGTTCATTGTTGTTATCCATATTGTTAGCTTCCGTTGTTGAAGTTGTCTCTAGAGATCTTGGTTGATCATTTATTTATGACTAGCTATATCGTACCGTGATATGTCTCATTTGTTGTCTCTATATCTATTGGTTTTCAAATGCTAATTTTAATTCTGTATTCTTTCACTCACGGTGGTATATATTGGATGGCGGTGTGTTACCAGTTTTAATCGCGCTGACATACCGGGCCGTTCAGTCCCCTAATTGTCTATCTTATGTATCTTTCAGGTTGATGTTTAGACTGATGGCGCCTGATGTCTAGAAGCCTGGTAGCTTAGCACCTTTACCTTTGTTGGTTTTTGTGGGCCTGGTGCGCCAATGTTTTAGGAACTGATGTGAATTTGAGATATAGTAGGATTACTTAACCGACGTATTACGATATGTTGCATTGACCTATGTCGGTTATGTCACTTAGCGTTACTGACTCTTATCCGCAGTAGTGTAGCCTCTTTGCTCGTGACGTTTTATGTTTGTTCAGGTCACTGTGAGCCTACTCCCCGTATATTGTGAAGTTAATGTTGCTCTAGTTCGATGTGTTAGCCTGTGCACCTATCTTTCTTTCGCTGTGCTATTTGGTTGATTTATGGTATGTGCCAAATGTGTTGGAAAGGTTAGGAAAATTGGCCTACTCTCCGGTGTATTTTTATGTGGTAGTTGTTCCGCTTTGTTTTAATGACTTAGAATACTGAATATAGCACTTGTGTCTTCTTTGCCAAGTATACAATTAAGCTATGTGCCAGGGAATGTGATTTAGGACCCTTTCTGGGGGGTGATAGAGCTTATTAGCGGGTGCACTCTACCCAACGTGGAAACAGCGTAGGCCATGGTAATGTCGATGCGCCGTCGCAATCGCGCCCCCCCCCCGTCAATAAGTAGATGTGCGGAGAATACTATGTTGGTGGGATATTGCGCGACTGATGGGGGTTGCGATGTGAGTGGACCGGTGTAGCAAGATAAGTAATGGCAAGAGCTAGCAATGAAGCATTCTGGATATTGAAAGGTGTCTTGTGCGAGAGACTGACGGCGTGTGTCGAGGTGTGCCTTATATGCTTTGCTGAATAGTATAATGCGATTATGTGTGCTCTATATGCATCTTTAAATAATGGAATCAAGATGTTATGATGAAGGTTCTGCCTACCCCCTCTTGCAGTATCTTGGAATGGTGTCACAATCCAGCGTCCCTCTAGGTAGTTTAAAGTAGAGCTTTCCAAATGAGTTCAACTCTATATGGTATTCCGCGCTTCAAAATTGCATGGTTCTTCGGTCTCATAACTGACTCTCCGCCTTATTGGTTGGGCATAGTATATATCAAAGGTTAACCACCACCTACTACCATTATGATTAGTATTTAACGTCTATGAGTAATGGAGATGAGCGTTATTAACATGCATATAATTATCGATACATTTGCTACAACATTAAATCCCAAAGACATGACTAATTTGCGTTTATCTATACCAATGGCAACAGTGGCTGAGGTATCTTGGGCGGATGCTCTACGCGCCAGCACTACGTTGGACCCGTTGGACCTAGCAAATGTGGACGTAGTATAGTTGCGATACTCATGTACGCGAGGGCACAGCGTAGCCTATGTGCCACCTTTGAATGTTTGATCTCACTTAGACATGATTTGAGGATTAATCATGCATCTCAAGACACTGTGCAGGCCGAATATAGTGTGGGACCCTCGTGCTATACTCGAGTTTCTTACCAGACTCCTACAGACTGTGAGCATCTAGCCACAGCCCCTCTAGAAGACTATTTAATCTAAATGCGTAATATCACGTATATATTATGTCTAGTTCTGTGCGAATTTTTTGAAGCGAACAGTGAGAGAAAGTGCTGCCTTAATCTACTCTCCACACTATCTCTAACAATGTTTATTTAAAAATTTAACAGGGGGTGTTACATACACTACTGCGGTCCACAACTAGCCCGCAACTCTCCGAAGGATACTCTATATAACCGTAAAAAGGACTAAATGAGGGATAGACACCGGTCAGCGATAAATAATGCTGGGTAACCCACCAATACGCTATTTATAATATATATATATTAATATATATATAATATATATTATACTATAATATAGTTAGATATCATATATATACATATATATATACTATAATATATTATATAATTATAATTACATATATATATATATATAATATACATATATAGATTGAAAAACAATTTTGGAGCATGAAGATATATACTTAGGAAACTCTAGTTTTAAAACCGGGAATAGACTCAGCAAATAGGGACAAGCACATTATCAATGATAAACGGTTAAGTAGAGATAACATAAAAAGGAATACGCATCTAAGGTCATATATTACTTTTCAATTCAAACACATCATTATTCAAGTATCGTTCATATCACAAATCATTGATGGCGCCACGGGACTAATCGCATGCCCCGAACATGAGGGTTTAAGCTTATAGCATTAACACGGCCGTATAGCACCCTACCTCAGTACTTGTGGTATGAGGGGAGTTGATCGCAACCAACCCTTAGAGTACCGCTGACGAACTCAACGTCGGACCACGATCCGATACACACCGCTGACACACCCAGTCGGTGGACCGCGATCCACTTTACAAGGGGGACTTGCGACCCTACACACCGCTGATGTGTACACTCTGGATCATAGCGATCAAGCCCGACACACCGCAGAGCTTAACTCAGGTCGGTGGGCAAAGATCCTCGGAAACTCTGGCCCTACACACCGCTGTCCCATTCACTCGGTGGATCGCAGCCAGTTGTAGCCCTACACACCGCCTGATTACTACTGGTCGAATGACTAAAGCCTTCTCGGCTTATTTGCCTACACACCGCCTGGCGCATTCAGGTCGGGTGTGGTCATAGCACCAGGTCATAGTTGGACCGCAGCCCAAGAAGTGAATCAATTTGCCTTTAGCCACTTCTGAGCCTTAGGCTCAGGAACAATCCATTTGGCATTCAGCCACTTCCGAACCTTTAAGTCCGGGAACAATCCATTCGGCCTTCAGCCGACTTCCGAACCTTAGTCCGGGAACCACCCAATTGGCCATATATAAACCAAGATAAT
>VALG01016231.1:0-17191 GCA_009835305.1 Ipomoea purpurea | reverse complement strand
TGAGGTAATAACTATGGTAGTACTTTGTATAATAGTAATCAATTCAAACTAGTGATGCATAATTACAACTCTGTAAGTTTTGAATCCTCTAAATTATTGAGATACGTATGCATCTTAATGTATGTATGTATGTATGTATAGTAGTATTTATTATATGTACGATATTGGATTGGATATATGAGAACATACCTTAGGAGAAACACATTAAGAGCTAATCACATACCGTTACATCTAGAAAAATTGGGCGCACTAGATCAATATTTAAAAAAAGAATAGCGGTGACATTTTTTGTAATTATCACCAACTTTATTATGCAAATGGGGAATACTAAAATTTGCAATTTTTAGACTTTTTCAAGGTTTACACATTAGTATTTTAACATTTTGCATATTTAGTATTAAAAGTTTGCACTTGCAAAATGCGAAAGTTCATTGCAATCAGGTTTCAATTTTAGAGTTTCCGAGAATGAGTTTGTTTTTATTTTATTTGGTCCAGTGGTTCACTTTTTACTACTTAAAGTCTAAACGTTTGCGCGGTTTGATTTAAGTTTTAGCTTTTCCGTTGATTTTTATAGGGATGGTTCACGCGCGAAGGCCTCCCATCAGGTGAAAAATAGGGTGAGATCTAAGTAGTTGATGTAATCTAGATCAACGGTTCAAATAGAATGAAATTTTTTTTAAAAAAAACGCTCCTGGATTACAATGCATCAAATGATCAAGAGGTCTGAATTGATGCACCTGTAAGCTGAAAAAATCGAAATACACTTTAAGTTTTATAAACATAACGCCACCCTAAGAAGTTAAGCTGATGCACCATTAAGGGTTTAAGACCAATGGCACTTAAAAGTATAAAAGTGAACACACCTTATAACTTTAAACATATGCACCTTAAGCTATAAACTTTACGCATCTTAAAACTATATATTACTTACACGTAGCCTTAATGCTTTTAAAACTTTAAGCACCTACTTTAAATTGCTGCACCTAAACTTATAAACTTACGCACCTTAAGCTTCGAATTTACGTACCTTAAGCTGAAAGTTGACGCACCTTAAAGTTTAAATATATGCACCTTAAATATTTTAAATTGATGCACCTTAAACTCGAAAGTGACGCACCTTGAGATTTTAAACATTTACGCATCTTAAAGTTATAAAACTACGCAACCTTAAGTTATAAAATTACGGCACTTTTAAGCAATTAAACTTAAGCACTTTTTAGCTTTAAAACTTAGACACCGATACTAACTATAACTTAATGCACCTTAATTTGTAAACTTACGCAAAATATACCATAATGCCACTTATTTTTTTTTTTTTGATAAATTTTATCTCAAATATACGGACTGTTGATTTATCTATATAATAACTTATTGTATCAAATAAGTTGAAATGCCCTCAGTTAGACTATGAACATGATTTTTAACTATGAAGTTAGTGGCTCAAACTTATTTTCCTATAACAAAAAAAATCTTATAATTATTTTATCTAAACACTAATACACTAATAAATGGCCCAGGGCCGAGTCCACAAGAGGCACGAGGCTTCCAGCCTCGGACGTCCGGGTAAGCTAGCCTAACACAGATCTGCCTTAAGTAAATTCAAGACCAGTCCCTGGTCTGTGCTAGCCTATTTTTGCCCAAGATCTAGCTAAGCAATGTGTGAGTTATTTGTTCACTAATTATGGATTCAATGAGTCTATTATTGGGTTCTGTTTTGTTTAGAAACCTTACACCATTCGTATTTTATATCGTGTGATCCACCGCGTAAAAAACGTTGTCATTTCTTTATAGTAAAGAAAACGGACCGCCATTACCGTAAGGAGTCCGCAGTTTGTTGTATTAAATAATCAAACTGACACTACAAATATATTTAAACCGACACATTGTTCATGTATTATTTTATATATCAAAAGAACTGCCAGTTATATTAAATGATACGCGTAGTTGTGGTGAATGAAAACTGCAGTATATAAAATGAAATCTGAAATAACATTACACATATTGAGTTATATTGATACAATGGAGCTGTTAATTATATCAAAATGATCATTTAGTTGTGTTTTTAATAAAACTGATAGTGTATATAAAATAAAATTAAATAACATTTTCCATATTTGAGTCTTATAAAATACCTCGAATTGAAACGTAGTTATATCAAAAGATGAACTGGTTGTTGTGTGAAACTGAAAACTGCACTGCATGTGTAGCAATAATGAAACTGAATAAGGAGAATACTTCTTTTGCGGAAATGGGTGTCGGACGGCGTAAATTGATATACATTTTTCTTTTCATTTAAAACAAAAACTGACGTCCTTTTGATGCAGCGGTGCATAATTGATTATGCACCGCGGTGCACAATATATTTGCCTACATTACACCATCATTAGTGTTTAATTTTTTAAATACTATTAACTCTATTACAATGTAGTATCTGTTCATAATTACTTTCTCAACCTACTGAAGCACAAAAAGTCAATAATACCTCCTAAACACACCAAAGAGTCAATAACACCATTACTAAAGCTCTTTCTCAACCTACTGAAGCACAAAAAGTCAATAATACCGCCTAAAACACAAAGAGTCAATAACACCATTACTAAAGCTCAAACCCACAACCTCCTATGTGGAAGTTCAACTTGGTACCATTGGACTACAAGGTCCTTAGTATCCTTAGTCTTAATTAATTAAACATATTTATAAATAAATCAATAATTATAATTGTAACAAAATCAAATACTGTACCATCAAAATTGTACAAACACTTCTGATTGCAATTTAGAATCAAAACTCGGACTTCTTTTTCCAAACGAAAAATAAATAAAAATATTTTAATTTAGACTAATCATCATCTGGATTTGGTCAAAATGGCCAACTTTCGGCTTGGGATCGCGACTGGCCAAAAAAAAGTGCAAATATGGCCGTTAAGCCATTAACTAGGATACTTGCCGAAAAATAAATGAATTAAGTAAAGATTTTTAAGTTGCTTTAGAATTTTAATCTAAACTCCATTAATCTTCAAAAGTCTTGCAAACACTTAAAAATTGCCACATGTGACTAGTATTTTGGATCTTCAGTTTTTGAGCCTCCAAATTGATTAGCAGAAATCAAAGATATATACTCGGTTTATATCAAAGATTTTAGCTTTTACTCCCAGGTAGTAAATACTATCCTAGCTCCTCATCAATTATCTCTCCCGCAACATAATCAAACATCTCGTCTTTTGTTGAATTGGGGACCCCTCAGTTGTGACATTGGAGCTTGAGGCACTTGAGGTTGTGGTGGTGGTCACGGTGGTATAATAGTATCAATAATGGATAAGTAGAAGGAGGTGGATATGGATAATGATATGACAGATCCAGTAAGTACTGCAAGAAGCATGGTGACGATGTGACTGAATGCTTCAAACTGAAGAATAAGCAAGAGAGAGAAAAGAAGTCCGTTGAAGCTGGTGTTGTTGCAAGTGATTCAGAGGGCGATGTTATGTTATCTCTTAGCTTCGGTGACAAACAGAGCGAAATTGAGTGGATTCTGGACTCTGGTTGTACATTCCACATGTGTCCTCACAAAGACTGGTTTGTCTCTCTGGAACCGGTTAGTGGTGGGTTGTTTTGATGGGTAATGATACCGAATGCAAGGTTAGTGGAATTGGAAGTGTTCAGATTAAAACTCATGATAACGTTGTCAGGACTCTTACCAATGTTCAGTATATTCTTGATTTGAAACGGAACCTGATATCCTTGGGCACCATAGAATCTCTGGGGTGCAAGTACCTAGCTGAAGGTGGAGTTCTGAAGGTCATAAAAGGCTCTCTTGTTCTCATGAAAGCTTCTCGTTCTGGAAGCTTGTACGTGTTGCATGGCAATACTATGACAGGTTCAGTAGCAGTATCCTCATCGATGTGATGCTGATCTATAACATATATATGCGTCTAGGGCATATGAGTGAGAAGACATGCATATCCTAAGCAAGGAAGGTTTCTTTGGTGATTCAGGTACGGGTAATAAATTACAGTTTTGTTAGCATTGTGTTTTTGGGAAACAAAAGAGGGTTAGTTTCTCTATTGCTACACATCGTACCAAAGATGTATTGGAATATATACCTTCCGATTTATGGGGACCATCTAAAGTCCAATCTATGGGAGGTTGTAGATATTTTATGTCTATTATTAAGGATTTTTCTCGTAAAGTCTGAGTCTATTTCTTGAAACACAAAAATCAAACATTTTCTATTTTCAAAAAGTGGAAAATACTTGTTGAGACTTAGACAGGAAAAAAAGGTTAAGAAGCTCATGACAGACAATGACTTGGAGTTCTGTGAGTCAGATTTCAATGAGTTCTGTGCAGTAAATGGAATTGCCAGGCACAAGACCTTGCTTGGTAAACCCCAACAGAATGGTGTTGCCGAACGTATAAACAGGACTCTGTTGGGGAGAGCTTGTTGTATGCTACTGAACCTGTCCCAGTACAAGAAAATTGCACATTTGTCTTTGAGGTAAAATTTCTGTTACTGAAACCAATGTTGATGTAAGTCCCATGAAAAAGACAACGGTTTTTAACCGTTGTCTATTGAGTGTTGTGAAACCAGTATTGTTGAAAGTCACGCACATAGACAACGGTTTTTAACCGTTGTCGATCTTTTCTAGAAAAGACAACAGTTAAAAACCGTTGTCTATTGAGTGTTGTTGAAATCGGTGTTGTTAAAAGTCATAGGCATAGACAACGGTTTAACCGTTGTCTATTCTATATAAGACAGCAGTTAAAAACTGTTGTTATTGTGTGTTGTTGAAACAAGCTTTGTTGAAACTTGAAAGTCACGTTGATAGACAACGGTTTTTAACTGTTGTCTTTGATATATAAGACAACAGTTAAAAACTATTGTCTATTTAGTGTTGTTTAAACTTGTATTGTTTAAAGTTACAATAAGACAACGGTTTTTAACGTTGTCTTTGATATATAAGACAACAGTTAAAAAACTATTGTCTATTTAGTTTGTTGAAACCTGTATTGTTTAAATTACAATAAGACAACGATTTTTTAACCATTGTCTTATATATCAAAGACAACGATTAAAAATCATTGTTCTCACCTTCATATACAACGGTTTTAAACATAATATAACAATAACAATTTATCCAAATAACATAAATACAAAAGAATCAATTCATAGTACAATCATCATATAAGTAAAGTATTTCAAAATACACAACTATTCATTATCTACTTCAAAATACAATCAACAATTCATTAGTACAATCACCAAGTCTAAATATTATTTACAAAGTTAGAATCAAGTGCATTCCTACTCCGCACTAGAAAAAGGAAAAGCAACAAGACCAGCGTTACATATAGCTCATTCAGAAAGGCCATTAGAGGCTGGCTACATATCAAATACTCAAGAAGCTGTCAATCATTCTTTGTCCTTCCTCTGCAACATCCCAACATCCTCTTTCATCAAGCTTCTTTAGTTTGCTGTAAAAGTAATGATTACCAGTACTTTCATAAAACTATCTTGTTGCTTAATTAGACAGAATATAAATTATACATGGAGAGTAAGAACGAAGATTGTTGGGCGTGTCTTTATATTTCTTTAAGTATTGTAGAATATAGGTGTGAAGTTGAGGGTTATTGTATTTATTTATTGTTTTTTGTTGGGAGGGAAAAAAATGAATTAAAAAGATTAAAGATGCGACGAAAATCTATTTATAATTTAATTTTTGATTGAAAGTGTTAGAGATGAGTAATGTCAAAAAATTAAAATGACAAACACACCTTGACAACGGGGTTTAAATAAAACCTGTTTTCCTAACAAAAAACACCCAAAAAAAATCAAACAAAGACAACGTTTAAAACCGTCCTTCTGTCGTTGAGAGGTTTATGTGTCTAGGAATATAGATATAATGCGGAAGCGAAGAATCGAAAATTGAGAATCTATATAAGTTATAATTTAATAGTGAAAACCGTATGATAACGAAGAAAATTGTGATAAACATGGACAAATGATACACTAAAATGGGGAAAATTTGATTAAAAAATTATACTATATTGGTTAATCCTAAAAAAGAGATATTAAACTAAGGAAAACAAATTAGTAGATACTAAGTATGTCTACGTGATAAGAAGACAAAATGAAGAAAGAAGAAGTCAATCTAATGATGTAATGAAGAGTGCATAATTACAAAGAAAGTCTATAGCTATTTATATCAAAATTGAGGAGAGGAAATGCGTAGGATTAGCGCATTGTAATGGAGAATGCATTGCTACGTGGGAAGATGTTCATGCTGCTGCCATGCGTGGAGGCACAAAGTGCATGCAAGTGATGGAGCTGGTGGTCTTCTGCAATTTGAAGCCCCACATATTCCAACAGATGTATTCAAGTTGCTTAAAGACAACGCCTCTACCAACTGACTATATCGTTGAAATTAAAAACCGTTGTCTTTTAAAAACAAAGCACACAAACGCAACGTTTTATAATACCGTTTTCTTTTTAGTGTTTTGTATCAAGTGCGCTTAGAAGCTCATACAAATAAAATAAAATTAAGTGCCGCTTAAAAAGCAACACACTAACGGACCTAAACATTAATAAAATCGTTGTTTTTTTTTTTTCTCTTAAATAAGAGCGCACAAAGCACAACGGATTTAAAATAAACCGTTGTTCTTTGTAGTATTGTATATTCTAGTGCGCTTAAAGACACACACCCCAACGACAATGTTAAAAAAATCGTTGTCCTTTAAAATAAAAAAAAATAAGAGCGCTCAAAAACAACAAATTTTAAAAATAACTATTATCTTTCTCGTAGTGTTGTGTATTCTTATATTGTGCTCTTAAAAGATAGACACACAAACACAACGGTTGAAAAAAAGTCGTTGTCCTTTACAAAAAAAAATAATAAAGCGCAAAAACAATGGTTTTAAAAAAACCATTGTATTTTGAATATTGTCATATTCAAGTGCGCCTTAAAGACAACACACCAATTACTACGGTTAAAAACCGTGTTATTAAAAAAAAAAAAGAACCGCGCAAAACATATCTGTTATTTTTTTTTTTTTTAAACCGTTTGTCTTGTATTTGTGTATTTCAATTTGTGCGCTTAATGACAACACATCCAACAACAACGGTTTAATATTAAAGTCGTTTGTTTTTTTTTTTTTTTTTTTTTTTTTTTTTTTTTTAATTCAAGAGCGCGCGAAAGACAAACAGTTTAAAAAACCGCTGTCTTTGTAGTTTGTGCATGTATTCAAGTGCGCTTAAAGACCACACACCAATGACAACGTTAAGATAAAAACCGTTGTCTCTCAAAAAAAACGCCACATAAACTATACGTTTTTAAAAAACCATTCATTGTTTGTCTTGTCTTTTCACAAAATGCACAAAGGACAAACACACTTATTACAACATTAGGTAAAAACTTTGTCTTTTTGAAAAAAAGTGTTGCGTCAAAGACAACGGTTTTGGAGAAACTTGTTGTCTTTTAAAACAAAAGACATACACTTTGTTAAAAAGATCTGTTGTCTTTGTAGTGTTATCTATGTGCATTTTCTTGTAGTGATTGTTGTGGTGTGGTGTGTGGTGTTGTGATTGTGTTGTGTTAGTGTTGGTGGATTGGTGGTGGTGGTTGTGATGTGTTGGTGGTTTATGGTAGTGCTTCCTTGTCGTGCGATGGTGGTGTGGTGTGTGTTTTTTTTGGTAGCGGTGGTTAGTATGTGTTGGTGGTAGTTTTTTTAGTATTGTGTTCATGCTAATCGATTCGTTCTATGACGTGTCATTTGTTTTAATAGTTATAAAAATCGACAAAGTCAAGCTTTTCGCTCTCCAGTTACTTATCTAGCGCGCCATTGTTACGCTCCGAGCTCAAAGCAACTATATATGATCTTTCTCATTCCGACACCATCTGGTGTGGATAACGGTGTAGTGGTGTTGTTGGTAGTTGTTTAGTATTGGTGTTCATCTAATCGTTCGTTGTTATGACGTGTCTATTTGTTTTAAAGTTATAAAAACGAAAAGCAAGCTTTTCGTCCATTACTTATCTAGCGCGCCATTGTTACGTCTCCGAGCTAAAGCAACTATGATATGATTTTCTCATTCGGCCATTGTGTGATTAGCGGTGGTAGTGGTGTGTTGATATTTTTTAGTATTGGTGTCATCTAATCGTTCGTATGACGTCTCTATTGTTTTAAAGTATAAAACCGAAAAGCAAGCTTTGGCTCCATTACTTCTCTAGTGCGCCATTGTTACTGTCCGAGCTTTAAAGCAACTATGACTATCTTCTCATTCCGACACCATTATTGCTTGCAAAAATCTTCATTATTAAAGGTGATAATATTTTTTATCCAATAGGCAGTAATATATCATTCCTCTTTAAAATCTACAAACCTAATAAGAGTCAATAAAGTTAGGCCCCTAATGGAAAATAAAAAATGTTGGTGTAATTGTTGGTTGAAATGAATGGTGGTTCATATTATTTTGATTTTAGTATTTTTTATTTATTTTTTTATTTTACCCTCTATTATATCTCTTACTTTTCCTAAATATCATTGTATTTTGTATATTGTTGGTTGAAATGAATGGTTCGAACTCTCGCAATCAAAGATTGACCATAATGTGTTCACACATATATTATGAATACGTTAGAGCATATTTAAAAATTAATACGTACAAGCGTGTGTAACACAGCGTCGCAAGCTTCGGGGCGTCAGAATTTGAATTAGGAATTAGCGGGGGGCGAGGCCTGGGCGCATTAGAGTGACATACACGGTCCCACCTAGGATGGGTTGGACAGTATATGAGGAACTATGCCAAATTATCATTATTGGTCTTTTTGGGGAAGAGATTTGTGGGTTTTGTCGTTTGAGGTCGCACTGAGCCAATGCACTTAAATTGCAGTGAAGCGAAAAACCAGAGGTGACTAGACACATTAAGAATTTTCATTCTGGCGAAAGTGGGCGACAAGAGAAGCATGGCATCACGTTCAATAATTTAATAGGGTTTTTGTGTTACAAAAACTATCGTTTAGGGGTACTATCAGTGATGGCGCTTCCCTCTAAAATTTGCTATTGCACCAGTTATCCAACATTTCTACTACAGTCATATTATGGCATTATTGAATAATATCTAACTTTTATGAAAAATTTTGATCAATCTTTGCATGGATATACGCTTAGAATACCGAAATGCATACTTTGATTCAATTACTGAAAAAAAAAATTGCCAATTGTTTAATGCCACACCAATGATTGTGACAAGGTACCCATTTTGATCCTCCGTTAGAAATAATTCCATCTGTTTTACCGTCTAAAAATGAAGGGGGAAAAACATTCTCTCGTCATGGTCAATGTAGTTGTCTCTAGCCAAAGAAAAAGTGCGTTGTAGAATAATCATGAGCACAGATCTCATGATCAGTTTAATAATCACTAGAATAATCGTCAGTGGAAGCATAGCAAGCAGCCCAAAATATCCAAAGAAGCCGCCGGTGAGGCCGACCCGGATGCACCTAAGATCGCCAGGCCGAGTAGTGAGTGCGAGGTAAGAGACAGTTTGCTGGTCATGGAAGGCCGATATAACAATTGGGCACATGAAGCTGCCACCCTGAGCCCGGCAGTGCGCTGCATTAATACCAAGCCAGACGGAGAGGGGAAGGGGGTCATGGTAGTGATGATCCAGCACAGAATGCAACCCTTCCTAAAATGAAAGGCGGCGTTGGTTCGCCTACCACGAACAGCCAGACGGAGCACTCAACGACTCGTCGCTACCCACATCTCCACCTCATAGCAATTAGCCTCTCTACTTAACAACAAAGCAAGATCTGCAGTTCATGACCTGGAATATCGGACCTATATCCACAACAACTCCGGGCTCCAACGTCGACGAACCCCGCCCTCCGCCCCGGACTCAGGCCAATCGCGACACCGTCGAGCATTCAGCCGACTATATTTCCATTGACTCTCAAGAATGCCCTCACTCTAATCCCAACGCCCCACCCGAATCGTCGTATCTCTCCACTGTCAACCCCCAGACTTCCAAAAAATGCCATTTGTTTTCCGTCGGACTCGACACCCCCAAAGAAGTCAAAGAGACTTAATTAGGGATTAAATCTTTTTTTTTATTGACTCGTAGAGATAATATAAGAAGGAGAGAGGCTGAATTTGATGCAAGAATTACCCTTTTTAAAAACGGTTAACAAACGGAAATTTGAACGGGGGACCAAAACTGTCCTTTGTTACAATAAGTGTGGCCTATAAATTGGTAAAATTCTTATAGATGACTAAAATTGTCCTGTACCACTTATAAGTCTCATGACAATTGACAAAAAATGTCTTTTACTCTTTAAAAATATACATTAGACATATAATTCGCACAATGCAAGTGTGGTAACTAGTGTATTCATAAACACAAGCAACATTTTTGCCGAATGCTAATGAAATGTAGAGACATTCATTACAATGTACTAAGGTTCATTATGCTTAAGCTTCATTATATGTATATACATGACACTGGATTTTACAATGCGTTACTATTTAGGATTTACAATCATTCAGAACTAAAATGCAGTTAGAAATCATTCGAAAACCTATGAGATGATTGTAATACTTGAACAATATTGTATGTGTATATTGTCAAATGAATATGTAGTTGAATTAGAAATGATACTTTAGTAGATGATGTAATAGAACTATTGTATAATAAATTGATTTAGTTGGTAATTCTTATTTATCAAGGAAATGAAACTTTCATAATTATTGAAGCCAATTAGATTTGGTTGGAAAGTATAATTATGCCTATTTACATATTCAATTAATTTGGGTATGGAGCCGCCTTAAATCTCTTAACCCAGCTGAATTCGTCCAAAAGAGGGCTTATAATTCAGCGATGAGATTAGTCATTGGGTCCGACGGTGGACAAATCATGGATATACACAAAAAAAAAAATTAAGAGAATAATATCCAAAAATAATAATAACAAATTATATTAGTTGATTGGATTAGGCTAACGTACTCATGCCCTCTGATATAGAGCTGTCTCACTCATTTAGTTTAGGGAGACATTTAGACCAAGACCCCCACCAAAGGTGCACTGGAACTCACAAGTTTAGGTCATGTCAAGTATGTAATTCAATTGGGTTAACCCCACTCGAATTAGTTAAAATAGTTAATCTAGTAATCACAAGATTTTAAGTTTGAATCTGGAAAAGAATCGTCTATTGATATTCTTGGTCAAAGTGGGTTACTTATGGACAAGGGTGTGTTTGGTTCATGGATTTACACACCAGGAATGAGAATCAAAATCATATAGTTTGTTTTGATTGACAACGTTTAAAATATAACTATGACATTTAAGAAAAAAATAGAATGGAGGGTAAACCCAAAAGATCTATGACATTTGATTACCCCTTCAATTAAAAACTACATTTTCAAATTAAAAATGATAAATAAGGTCAAAAAAAATCATCGAACTACACACCAAATTGTAATTAGGTTATCCAACTCAAAAAAGCTATAATCGAGCCCCTGAACGGTGCAAATTCAAGAAATTAAAACTAAAGTGACCTGTTGACCAGGTAATTAGATGACGGACGGTTACCAAAATAATTTTTATTTAAAAAAAAAAGATTTTAATACTTTTAAATAAAAAAAAAAACTTAAAAAAAAAACCCTTTTCCCCTCCTTTGTCTCCGACGGGAGACGGAGGGAGGCTCTTTCAGAGTTACTCCAAATTGGTGCAATGGAAACTGCTCTCCCCCCCCCCCACCCCGCAATGGAAACTCCTAAATCCCTGCTAGGGGTGTCAAAAGTGGGCCGAAGCCTGCAGGTTAGCCCGCACCCGGCCCCGCGATGGGGCGGGTTAGGGCCGCAAGAAATTAGGCTCGCAAAAATGCGGGCCTAACGGGCATGGCCCGCGGGAGGGCCAAAGCCCGCGCGGGTAAACCCGCACGGGTTGCGGGCCGGCCCGCGGGCCAAGCCATATTTAAAAAAAAATTAATTATATATATAATATATTATTTTAAAAAATCATATATATAATATCTTAATTCTTAGGCAGTGTGTAGAACTGACTATCTAAGAGTACGCAGAAGGGGAGAAATCTAATAATTCAATAATCCTTCGCCAATTCTTAACTCAATAATTTCTTGAGTACGTAGTTCTTCGGTTCTCCCATCTCCATCCGCCTCCAACTCTATCAAACAATTACTAAAACTAAATCATCAATTCATACATATTTATGAATTACTAAATCGCCTCCAAGTCCAGCAAACATACATATTTATATATGTATTATACACAGACGGGAACTATAGAGGGAAAATCTGAAGCCGAGAGAGAAATAGAGTGTGCTGTTGAACCCTAACTTTGGTCACCCTTTTACAGTTCTGCTCAACGCGCGGTATTGATCCGAGATTTGGGCGAGGTTTATGAATTTTATGGAAGTTTCCGGTGCATTGAGGCTATATCATACACCGTGAGGATGTGAAAGAATGACTAATAAATAGTGTCCATATTTCAAGCGATTTTAACATATTTATATACTATTTAATGTTTTTTAAAAAATTTAGAGTGATAATGCCCGCAGGCCAGCCCGCGAGACCCGCAAGCCCGCATGGGGCGGGCTTGGGTTTGTATAGTTTCAAGCCCGCGGGCTTCGCGGGCCGGCCCGCAAAAGCCCGCCAAATAAAAAGCCCGCGGTGGGACGGCCTAATGAGGCGGGCTGGCCCGCATTGACACCCCTAAATTCCCTGCAATGGAAACTACTCTGTTCTCCGCATCTTCTCTGTTCGCCGGCTCCGATGGCAACTCTACTGGTACTACTGTGCTTACCTCTCTTCGATGGTACTACATGCTCTTATATACGTATAATTATACGGTTCTTTGCAGATGATGAGATTATATATGCTCCCCAAAACTTCGCAGACATGAGGCGCCCATTTCTTGGAATGGTAAGTCTACTGAATGATGGAATTTTAGCATAATGGTATAGAAACTTGCTATTTTGTGGTACAAATATATGTGGGGTCCACTTTTGATTTATGTCGGGTCAAAGTGGATTCGGGTTTTCTGTAGTGAGATGAAGAAACTGATATATTGTACGTTCAAAACGAATAATGAATGAATGAGAAATTGATTATCAAAGTAGACCAATTTGAATTGAAAATATAATGAAGGTGGAAGACTTTGTAAAAACACAACTATGAGATTTGTTTTGACTTTTTATTCATATTGGTGTTTTGAATATCATTATATTAGGATTAATTGTCTTGATTTTTTATTTTATTATATTTTAAAACTTATTTTTATATTTTTAAAACTTTTATTCCCAAGTCATACATGGTAATCATTTCAATTCTACCTTACTACCAAACATGCAAAATACTCAGATTTTCATATTTGTATTTTATGCTCCCTTTCTCTTATATAGTATATGCAGTTATACTCTTCATTACTATCATATACTTTCCCTAGCTAATGCATCATACAAGACTCAAAGATAACAAAAAATTTATTACTCCAAAGCATCATCCATCAAAGCTGAAGGTTGAAGCTAGGCCAAATATAATCTTGTATCCAAACTATAATGTTCTCTTAAGAACAAAAATTAAGAACTGTATGACCCAAGTATGAACAAAACATCATAAAAATTTAAACTCAAGATTAGTAGAGGGTTGCGCGAACGCAAGCCCCCTCTACCACAAATTATGACATAGGCTCTCCCACTTAGGGAGACCTTAGACTAGCACCCTCCAAAAGTGCAATGGAGGTCACTAGCCTAGGCCATGACTCTTCTTGATCAACTATTGACCCTGTCCAGGTAAGTATGTTTTAATTGTTAAGACTTATCCATTTGTAATACTTTCCAACCTTTCCTGTTTTATATGAATTTTAGATTGTGGGATAGCAACATTAAATCATCTATATATGAACTCGAACAACCATCCGTTTGTTGGGAAAGATCCCACCACATGTGACAAATAAAATCACAGGACAGACAGGAGCGCAAATACGAGATGGTGCAAAATAGCCAAAATAAATAACAGACACAAGGGACACAAGATTTATGTGGAAAACCCCAAAAACCACGGGGAAAAACCACGGACCACCACCAACACAATTTCCACTATAATAAATTTTGGGTACAAAGTTGCTGGCTACCACTCGAGCCAAACACCCTAAAAAATCATCAAATACAACAACTCTAGGCCAAATACAATATACCATGTTCATAGGCTTAAAAAGGATACCAACTCGTACTCTAAATATTCAACCACTACGAGCAAGGTGAATAAAATACAAATATTACGATTACCCAAAACAATGCCTGGAACAAATAACTGACCTTTACAAAATATTTGATGAAGAAAGTCCCCAAAAGCTTCGCAAACCTCACGACAAATCTCAGACTTGCGACAAAACCTGCCGACACACGCCGCCGCCGTGCTACCAAACAAGCTAGGCAACGACGACAAAAGAACACAAAAGAAGAAGAAATAGATGTTGCTCCTTCAACTGCTGCATACGGCCGTGAAAGGAAAGAAGAAAAATGAATTTTTCTTCTCTCTCATGCTACCGCTTGTGACGAAAGGAAATGAATAAATGTGTATGTAGAAGCTTATAGAAGTGTGTGTGATAGCAGTAAAAAATGTGATTCATCGCGCTTTTATAATGTTTACTGCCGACATGGGGAAAAAGGGAAGGAAGGATAGCTTTTAACTTCTTCCCATCATCTTTGCTTTTCAACTTCAACCCATTCCTTCACTCCAACTTCCACCCAAATTCCTTCCTCTAACTCCACCCTTCAACTTCTACCAATAACCCATTCTCCAACCCAAACAATTGTCAGCAAACTTTTCCATCAAGCTAACAAATTATTATAGTGAAATAGGCTTGGTCCAAAAGAGCTATTTACCACATAGGAGGGAAGCCCCAATGCAACATAATTTTAGTTCAAATCTCAAACGCATGGATGCACACTTGGACAGGATACATCAACATAAGCAAAGAATACGAAATCCCTTGTGTGCATCGGCATTTAACCTTATCTACTGCATTGAATTACCGTGATTTATCAGTGCGAGGGCCCCTAGATACCCTTGATTAGATTCAACCTTTCGGAGAGAATAAAAGAGATTGAACTTGAATTGGTTTAGGCGTTATGCAAATGCTAGCTCTCTTTCTCCATGGGAGTAACATATTGAGAGAATTGGAGGGAGGGGGGGGGGGGGGGGGTTAGAGTCAACCCGGAGCTATTAAAATCTCCACATGCTCATTCAGCTTATTGGCTCAGCCGATTCCAATCTACTGGTTTTCAAAATGCTGGTGCCAGCTAGCATTTTAATTTTAGTTGTTGTAAACAGCTAATTATCAAACATTTTTATAACCAATTAATACAATCAGCTGGTCAAATTAGATAAACAATCACTAATTGTCAAACACTCCCTAGAATGAATGCAGAAGTGTAAAACAATAAACTAGAAATATGGGTTTTATCAATGAAAAAGCCTTCATTTATAATGCGTTGTTAGTAGCCAGCTAGCAATGGCCAGAACATATATGCCGAAATTTAGCCCCAAAAGCATTGATGATACGATCTATGCTCCCCATTAGTCATTCTTGAATCTGGTTTCTCTGTGAAGATGGCAAATTTTGAATACAAATCTTGTGCTAGTGCTATAAGGGTTTTATAAGATCCAATGTGAGGGGGTACAGTTTTGGCTCTTTTTCTTGTAAGGCTCTTCCTCTGTTAAGTTCTGTGGGGTTGAGAATTAATCCCTGGAGGCTACGGCAAGGATCCTTTCATGCCTCAAGATTCATTCCTGGCTATTCTAATAATGGTAATCTTTCTTTTGGATGGTGCATTCTTTGATTACAAAATGAACATTCTTTCACCCATAAGGTGATGCTTTGCACTTTCAAGGTTATGCCTCTTTGGAGTTTGAGTATAAAGCACCACATTAGGGATTTTGGTGGAGGTTTTTTTTTTTTTTTTTTTTTTTTTTTTTTTTTTTCGAACAAATAGTTAGGAAGGGGTATTTTAATTAATGGGAAGGAAAGATTATATATTTTTAAATATTATTCCTTCACAATCGTTTTTTTGTGAGTCTCCCA
This sequence comes from Ipomoea purpurea, assembly GCA_009835305.1. Lineage (NCBI taxonomy): Eukaryota > Viridiplantae > Streptophyta > Magnoliopsida > Solanales > Convolvulaceae > Ipomoea > Ipomoea purpurea. The sequence continues at coordinate 1,103 of VALG01016231.1, read as the reverse complement.
ATTGATGGTGCTATTAATACATGGTATCTTTCTTTTGGATGTGCATTCTCTTGATTCAAAATGACATCTTCTCCATAAAGGGAGAATTGCTTTGGCCACTTTCAAGGTTATGCCTGTTTTGGAGTTGAGTTAAAGCAACCACATTAGGGATTTTGGTGAGTTTTTTTTTTTTTTTTTTTTTATCGACAAATAGTTAGGACGTGGTATTTAATTAATGGAGGAAAAGATTCTATATTTTAATATTATTCTCAAATACGTTTTTTTTGTGGTCTCCCTAATTGAAAAGAATTTGGGAAAACAGATTGCAGGTATGGTTGGGCGCACCTTGCTCTGCCTAGCTGGCGCATGTATGCGCAACTAGGTCGCATAATCAAACACTTTTTGTTTTGTTTGTTTTGTTTTTTTTTTTTTTTTTTTTTTTGTTTTTTTTTACACTTTTTTTGCTACTTTTTTTTTCCATTTTCTTCTTCACATCCCAACACCCCCCTCTCCCTTCCTCCTCCTCCTCTCCTCCTTCCTCCCCTCCTCCTCTCTACTGAATGTAACAAAATCAAAAACTAACCTAAACATCTAACAATTAAAGTTGCACCTAAAATTTATCACCTCTCGAAAATGGGGGTTGTGCAATGCACCCCCTCTTGGGACCTTAAACTTAGCATCCTAAGTGCGCAATGGAAGTCACTAGTCCCCAAGTCATGACTTTATTTTTATTTATTTTGAAGAGGGTCCATGACTCTTCTTGATCAAATAACTGATCCACTAGGCAATGGCTTGTGGTCTTTTGGTTTTGTTGGGGCCAAGTTGCTTCCCATATTGGGAGTTTGTAAAAGTTCGAGCCAATAGATGATCTGCTATGTACAGGAGTTTTAGTACTCAACAAAAAAAAAAAACAAAAAAAAAAAAAATGATCCACATCCGGTAAGTCTGCTTTTTGTTGTCTTTTGAAAATAGTATGTCTTATAGTTTCATTTATATTTTCAAAATTTTTATGTATTAAGGCACTAATTGCATATATACATTAGTTCGTAAATAAGAAACATACAATGTGTTTATGTATTATAACTTATTAATCATTTCATGTACACGCAGAATTCTTATTGCTT
>VALG01016230.1:0-24472 GCA_009835305.1 Ipomoea purpurea | reverse complement strand
CGTGAGGGAATCTTTTTTTTTTTAGCAGGTCCGAAAGATTAAGTGGTGATTGAAGCGTTGACATCAATTCCAGCGGCGCTTCGTTCGAATTCAAAAAGGAAGAGTCAGATCATTTGGTTGAAGTGCCCGAACGTTGATACTGCAATAAGTCGAGGAAAATGAAATCGAATGAAAAAAAATTAGCAAAGCGGTAATGTGCAATATAATGACTGCGTTTGAAGATCTCCTTATTGCTGCTAGTATATGCGTTTAACCCAGATACAAACCAGTATGTCGTATAATGGTTTCTCATCGAACCGTGTCTATACAGCTTAAAAAATAAAGAATGAGCTTCTTCTTTGAAGCAGTTAAAGAGGGGAAAAGAGTGCTTGAACCTACCCAGTATTCGATCATATACGCTACGGGTAAAAGCCCGTCTGATAAACTATCAAATTGGCCGAAAAACAAAAATGAACTCAGTTGAATAAAAAAATTCAAATCATTGTGAATCCTTATTCATATATTCGATAAGAATGAAGCAAAACTACACAATGGGAACTGCAAGTAGAAAATTATCTGTGTCTCGACTTAGATACAGGCGTGTAGACATTTGCTATACTAAGGGTTAGGCTCATTATGATCTCAGCACAGTAACAATCCCAATCGGAATTAGGAGGAAAGTATTTGAAATTATTTTACAAAGTAGCTCTTACAGAAAACGTGTTGCCAGACAGATATAAATGTAATGATCTTAGTCATCTCTAATTTGAAGATAACATGTTTAGATTCTCTAAAAATCATATAACAATCCTATGATATCCTTTAATGGGACTCGAGAGTCCACAGCTTTGCGTATCCACATAACTAGGCGTAGGTGAATATCTTACTGGGAAAAGTAAAGGAGCTAGCTCGATTATAATAATAGCCCAAGCGCGCCATCCTTTGGAACAAAAACTAGTGAGTATCCATGTGAATTCTGTCCCCTATCATCTATAACAGTATACAATATGAAGGAATGTTCGCATTTTTCCTCGAAGCTTAGATTGGATGAATACACTCAAAGGATGAATAGGTGAGAATCCTTCGCGGCAGAGGTCGAAAATAAAAAAGGTTGCTGAACTCCGAACCATTATTGCTAGAACCAATCTAATAAAGTCCGGCTTAAACTCCTGCTAAATGGGTTCATAATTTCTGGAAACATTACTCAGTGCAGATAGAAAAAGTGAACGCGCTCAATAACCCCACAAGGGAAGTTTACTAATGGAGCGCATGTAGGATTCATTGAAAGAATGGAATTCAGTCCGTATATCGACATCTCTTTGATGTTTGGGGCGTTGAGATTTCCAGCACCCCCGGAAGAAATTGACGGTTACAGTCCTTGAAGCATGAGTAGTCTATAGCTTGGTTGGGCCTCTTCAGAGGATAGGAGGTTGAGAGTGTAGCTGTGGTACTCCCCTTCCCCACCCCCATAAAAAGTGGGTATAAACAAACATCTTGAAATTGTAAAAAGTGAAAACTTTTAATAATTAATAAGTGGTGTAATAACCAAATGGGGGTACATTTTGCTATTTGCACCACCTGGTCAAACTTGCAATTAATAATTTATTAATTTATTAATTTAATATTTAATTAATTACAATATTATTTTTAAAATTTTTTTAAAAAAAACCCGAAACGATCACCTTCTCCGGTGAGAAGGCAGTAGTGAGAAGGAAACTGTGCTGCCTTCTCCGATGAGAAGACGGCAACCCACGCAGGCAAAAAGGTGTGGAGATCTATGTGTTGGAATCCGAAGGGCAAAAGGTGTGGCAACATTGGCCTCGACGCTCCATCTGGATGGAACACCGGTGCCCCTGGAAGCTATGGTGGATTTTCAGCTTATTTGAGGGAAGATGAGAACATAATCAAGAGAAGTGGTATTAATGGAAACCCAAATCTTCTGGTGGGGGGTTTTAAAGGAAAGGGGAAAAGTGAAGCCGAAATCTGTTGTTGAAGCTACATATCTCGCTGCTACTGGGCAGTCGTTTGAGGTTGTTTATTATCACGGGCAAAACACACCGGAATTGTGTTCGGGCATCATCTGTGAATGCCGCAATGGGTCTCCAGTGGTGCTCGGGGTTGAGGTTCAAGATGCCCTTTGAAACTGAAGATTCTTCTAGAATAAGCTGGTTCATGGGAAACAATATCCTCTGTTCAAGTTGTTGACCCCATCCATTGGCCTAATTCACCATGGCGGCTTCTACCCGACCTACTGGGCTGCCTTCTCACCGGAGAAGGTGACGATTTGTTTTTTGTTTTTTTTTTAATAGTTAATATGTTGATTGTTAAAAAAAAAATAAATAATATAAATTACTCTTTGACCACATTAATTGATGGTGGTGCAAATAGCACTTTGCTCCTATAAAGTTATTTGACCTATTAAATAGGTGGTAAAAATAGCAAAATAGGTGGTGTGAATAAAATTTCCCCATCTTTAATTCTTCTCAGCTAAAGGTATGAGATGTCCTTTTCTTCATATATTATTATATTCTGTGCATCAATTTATATATGCATATTACAAAATTAACACCATAACACACTAGTACAACAAATACTTTTAACGTCGATTATTTGGACCCCTACACCATCAATTAAAAAATGACATTCTATAAGAGACGTTATAAACTAACTATATGACGTTAGTTATATAACATAAACTGACGTATTAGGTATTATCTGATTTTGTGTTTATTAATTATAACGCTCTACAATGATTGGGTGTATTAAATAGCATAACCGACATCTGTGTTATATAGATGTTTTATGTGTTGTGACAGTTTTACAGATAATCATCTAACATGTCGGGGTTGGCTTTGTTGCTCTGTTTACAGAGAAATCCGCATCGTGTCTAAGTTATGCCAAAGGTTGGGCCTCACTAATCGAGTTGAAGATAAGTGTTTTAATTGGTGTCCTAACTAAGAAAAAAGAAAGTTTGCATTTTAGAGTCCCCGGTAAAACCTGTAAGAATTGTTCAATTAAGTTCCAAAAGTGACTTGTTATAACATTGCTAAGGTCTTCAGATGGTGGACAACCATGGTCTTTATTAAAAATTTTACTTTTTTTTTGTTTTTCCTAAATTTATATAGTTACTATATATATATATAGGTAGTATACTACTTTTAGTATGGTTATCTATACGATATATATATATATACTGAGCTGTATAGTTATATAATTTTCATACTTTTGGTATGACTAGTATTCATCTTATTATACTAGATGATAGTTTCAATAGTTAGTAGTATATGCTTTCCTCGTAATTCTTAATTTTTTATTTCTTGTAAGTTTTAATTGTTTTTTATGCGTTATTGTGGGCAGCCATGGAGTACCCACTTCAACGCTTATGTTGGGCGCGTGTCATGGGGCAGGATTCATTGAGCTTTTATCAGGATAAGTTACCAGTGTATGGGGTCAACTGACCTAAAAATCGGTGGTGTGTACATATTGTGCAATTGACATTTTTTGAAAAAGTTCATGGGGTAATTGATTTTGGCGAGAATCTTTGTCCTACTGACCATTTCTCAAAGAGATATAATTATGATCATTTGGTGTATATTATCTTTAGTTTTTCGCAAGTTGCAAAGATTTGCTTACGGTTAGGTTCAAGATAATTAACTAATGATATCTCACTGAGCATTATCCATTGTCTTGTTTTTACCATGTATTCTTTGTGTACTACCGGTATATATTATAATCGTGATGATATATCATGAATATTTATTGATATCGGACATAGAATATTTAATGGGTTATATTAGACAGGATAAAGGTGGCGTATGGTGTGTTACCGTGCGTTTGTGCGACGTGGTGCGCATACATTAAAACATTACTTATTGGCGTACTCTTCAGAATTACAATCGACACACCACATTAAAACTATGATCTATATATTATTAATACATCTCTCTGTTATATCACAAACTCACGACCTTGCAGCACAAAAGGTTCACACTATCTTTATTGTCACAACCCTCACGCACTTGAAGCACTCAAAAGCTCGAGGCACTTTAAAGGCACAAAACACAGCGCATTTAAGTTGTTTAACAACAACTCACATTTATTTTTTTTTTTGATCACTCACGCACATTAAATACAAAACTTACGCACATTAAGCACAAAACTTATGCACTTTAAAGTTTCAACAACAACTCACATTAAGTACACACTCACGCACATTAAGCACAAAACTCGACGCACATCAGACACAAGGCTCACGCACCTTAAACAAAACTTCACATACATTAAGTATTACACACTCACGCACATAAGCACAAACCTCACACACCTTAAGGAATACTCACACACATGTTAAGTATAAACCTCACGCATATAAATCACTCACACAACCGCATAGGAAACCTTCACCCGCACTGGAACTTAAACCTATATATTAAAATTGTGAATACTTGTTGAACGTTTATTTTATTTATTTAGAGGTGACAGAACTCTAAAAAAAGAGAGTTAATACCCAAATTGGTCCTCCGACTATTAGCTAATACATGATTTAGTCCCAAAGTATTAAAAAGTATCCTAATTTGGTCCTTTAACTTTTAAAATGGTACCCAATTTGGTCCGATGTAGAATTGTCATTTATCACCATTATTTTGAAGGCATAAGTGTCATTTTAGTTGATAAAGGCATAAAAACACATTCGTTCCTTAAATGAAGTGACACCATGCTGCTCCAACAGAGTAGGCACAATCTCATGGAGCGTAGTAGAGACCAGTCCACCATGCTCAGCACCTCCAATAGCATCCCTGATTGTCCATCCAGTGGCTCGATCGTGGAGGCTCTAACGACGTTAACCAAAGGAAGAAACATGTTTGGACCAAGTAAATTGACTTCATTACCCTTAAAATAACGGTGGATAGATGACAATTGTAACGGGGAACCACATTGGGTGTGATTTTAAAATTTAGAGGACTAAATTGGGTACTTTTAATACTTTGGGACTAAATCGAGTATTAGCTAATAGTCGGAGGACCAAAATGGGTATTAACTCAAAAAAAGAGAACAAAATCATGAGCATAGATGCATATTCAATTCTATTACGTGAGTGGGTCAGAAATACACAACTACGAATTCATGCAAAGAGAGTTCGTCAACCATTTGGAGGAGTAGAATTAAATAGTCAGTTTAACTAATATTTTGATCATTTGAAAAGAAATAACATAGACTTTGAAGATTATTGAAATTAAGTATGTTTATAGTAATTTTAGATATTATTTATTTTAATTTTGTTAAACTTATATTTTATGTAATTTCATTTTTAATTAATCTATGTTTAATATTAATATTGTTTTAATTATTTTGATCTTTCAAATGATATAATTTAAACTAAATAAAAGACATAAATGAAATTAGGAATAAAAATAAGAGGCAAAATAGAAGAAAATTAACACATCAAAATGGTGGAAGATGAACAATACAGCGCCGTTGGAGGAGGTTTGCACCATTTTTTTCTTTTTCAATTTTGGTGTTTTGCCTTATCCGTATGAGTCTATGAGATGTTCTTACAGCTCCGATCCCGCAGTCCTCCACCGCTCCACGCGACACGCCCCACGAACTCTTAATCGAAGATTCGTAGATTCACATTCCATCAGAACTCTGCCATCACCACTGTCAATCCTCGCCCGGCGCTCCGGTCTCGGCGGTGGCTATTCTCCCGCGGCACTCCGTAACGAACTCACGGTGGCATTCCAGGTTCGAACCAATTTCATTATTCTTCAACTTTATTCAATTATTCTCATAATTAGTTTGCCCTATTCAATTATTCTCTTAATTATTTCGTATTGTATTTGCATCATTGTATCATTTGTATGTATATAAGTATATTGCCTGAGATGCTTGGTAATTCACTTTCTAAGTTTCTGTTAAGTCTTCCTTCCTGAGATGCGTGAGAATGCTTCTTTACTAATTAGCCAATTTCACATCCCTGAGAAAGTGAGAATGCTGCCTTTATCTGATTGACTGTCATTTTTAAAGTTATTTCTCAGCAAATCATTTCCTTCCAGTGTGCAATCAGATTTAGAGTTTGATATAATGATAGTCCACAAGTACCACTTAGACTGTAAATGATAAATGATATATTATACCTAATGAATACGAAATTAGGATTCTAAATTAGTTAATGTGTGTGATTCTTGGGGAAAGAAAGGAGATCTAACAGATTAACAGTGTAATAATCTATATCAAGACTATATTAACATTGTTCTTCCAGTGGGCAGTGTCTTCACAGATTAACAGTGTAGTTAATGTGTGCCTCTGCTGCTACTTTTAGTTAACAAGAGTCTTGTTAATTGATTAGGAGTTAATCATCTATATATTATCTCTGTATATTTTCAGATTTCTCCATTTTGTCGAAAATAATTTGCAAATGTTAACTAATGATATGAATATATATTGTATTTGATTAGGAGTTAATCATCTATATATTACGGAGTATCTCTGAAATCCCCGGTTTTCTGGACATGGCAACCTTTGCATTTGAATCTCTGCAACGACTTTCTTTGATAGTATCCCTGAACTCCCGGTTTCCTGGACATGACAACCTTTGTGTTTAAATCTTTGCAACATTTTTCTTTGATAGTATCCTTGTACTCTCAGTTTCCTGGACATGTTGTTCTCTGGTGCAATAATGCTCTGTTGAGAATTATGGTGTTTTGTTATTTACAATGCCTGAAAGATTGCTTTTCTGTGCAGTAGACTGTGCTGAATGTTTAGTCGACTGCTAATTTGATCTCTTGTCTTTGTGGGGTAATGTAAACTTCAGTCTAAAGCCATTTGATTGCTTGGTTAGTACTACAACTCTACAAGATCAATCTTTTACCGAGTTATTATGTTATGCTACACAACTCGGTCTTTTTTCTTACAACATAGGGAAAACCAGGATTGAACTTGTTACGTTTTATCTACATAAGGCAGTGGCTGTTATGTCATATTTGCCGTACAGTGAATTTTTCGCAACATCTTGAAGGGGAAGAAGGACGACGGTGATTCTTACTTTGTCCTTCTTCCCTTTCAAGATTTTATGAAAAATTCAGCAAAATTATTTTAGTAATTTTTTTCTTCCTTTTGATTAATTGTTGTGTGCGTATTTTATTGACTTTATAGTGTTGATTATGGCGCGATGAGTCGGGAACCAACGGAGTTGTATTCGACAATGCTGAGATCAGCGCAAATGATGACTCCGAAGTGAATCGAAGACCTCTGCACTGAGCCAGAAGCTTCTTGCATTGGAGAAGGAGAACCGGGAGTTGGTTCGTGAAAATGAGGTCGTGAAGGAGATAGAGGAGAAGCTGAAAAACCAATTGAGAAGCTTGAGAACGAGAAAGCCGAGTTGCGGAAGAAGGTGAGAAGTCGGGGTTGGAGAATAGGGCTTTGGGATCGCTGGCTGCTCGAGCTTCTGAAACTTGAGGGACAGTTGGTTTGGCTGCAGGATGATCTGATGAACGCTACGAATGATATGGCAGACGCAAATTATGAGGTGTCACAATTGAAGGCGTCTTTGGAGGAGTCAAAAACCAGGGAGGAAGAGAAGAGATTGAAACTTGAGACGGTTGAAGGGGAAAAGAATATGCTTATTACGAAATTGAGTAACCTGGTGAGCACTGAGAATGATCTCAGGTCTGAGGTTGAAGCAAAACAGAAGGAGTTCAGAGCTTATTGAGGAAGTGTACCGTTTTTGTTTAATGTGGATAAGCGGAGGAAGGAGTTGAGGAAGTTGTTGGATGAGGAAGAGAAGGTGAAAAAAGAATTGGAGGAAAAGTTAGAGAAGAAAGGGTTATTTAGACTCAAGTAGCCCAATTTTCTTATCCTATTCAATTTTTTTGGTGGTTTGAACTTTGAATTTTGTTCATTGGACTTTATTGCAAAAACAAATTATAAGCACTTTTATTGGTAATATGTGAGGGTTTTTTTTTTTTTTTTTTTTTTGTTTTTGAAGTAATAATTATTGAGAAGAGGTTACATAACCCATTTTGGTCCCCACTAATTATGCTAATACTTGAATTTAGTCCAAATATTAAAAAGTACTCATTTTAGTCCTCTTAACTTTTAAAATCACACCCCAATTGTGGACTCCTCCGTTACAATTGGCGTCTATCCACCGTTATTTTGAGTGAAAAGAAGTCAATTTACTTGGTCCAAACCCGTTTCTTCTCTGGTTAACGTCGTTGGAGAGGCCCCCCGTCCAGCGATCGAGCCACTACCATGGACAATCGGAGGATGCTTTGGTGATTTGGAGAGGATCGAAAGAACATCCCCATGTTGCTCAGATTGGTTGATTGGAGGTCTTGGAATTTTCGGATTTTGTTACGCGATCGGCGAGTTCCCGGCGCACAGAGGAGTTTGGCAATGGAACATGCGATGGCGTGGGCCTCGGTGTGGTGGCGTCTTCCTGTTTGTCTGACTTATTTTCAAATCATCGGCCCTCTGGTGCAGACCATAGCCCACTGGCGATGCTCCGTCTCGGTGGTCTAGATTGCGAATGGCTGGTAGTTCATAGGGGGGGGGTGTCTAGTGGCTGTGATGGTCGTTTCCGTAGTTGGCACCACTTGCACTGAGAGTGGTGGTCGTGGTCTTGTTGTGGGAGCTCAGCCGCACCCGGCTTTTATTGGAGGTGCTGAGCAATGAGTGAACTAAGCTCCTCTACTTCGCTCCATGAGGATTGCGCCACTCTGTTGTGAGCCATGGTTGTCACTTCATTTAAGGAATAAATGTGCTTTGATCAATTAAAAGACACTTATGCCCTCAAAATAACGTGTGATAGATGACAATTCTAACGGGAGGGACACATTGGGTACCATTTTTTAAAAGTTAAGGATAAATTGAGTACTTTAATACTTTATTAAATCGAGTATTAGCTAATAGTCAGGAGGACCAAAAATGGGTATTGACTCTATCTAGAAAAGAACCAAATTGCCCAGAGTTAGACTAGGGTTTTTATTTTTATTTTTTGAATTTATTTATGTTTTTAGAATCCTTGTTTAATTATTTTAATTTATTTTTTTAAAATATATATAGTATATATAGTATATATATGATTAATATATAGTATATATATATAGTTATATATCTGATAGCTAATTATATTATTTATATATATACTTATAATTATAAGTATGATAATATATATATGGAAATCCTATTCTTTTGTAGAGCATTGCTAGATTTATTCGGATATTTCTCATTCCGCCCTCTATGCGCACTACTTAGGAATTTTATTTTTCATCAAATGTTAATTATTTGTTGAACTTGAGTTAGCATCTTATATCTGTCGTTGAGTCAAAGATTTGGCTTTGTGTTGTACGTACAGTAGATGGTGATGAAACTTCATGAGTTGTATAACGATTTATGCGTTATGGAGTCGGTTTAGTGTGAGGAAGGGTCAGCAACGTGTACAAGGGACTCTTCTAACCACAAATTCAAATGAGAAGATGTTTTCTGTATCTAATGCTGGTTATGAGAGCCGGTAAGGCAAACACTGTGTGAAGGCTTATTTCAAAAATTGATACTAAGACGGTGTGGTGCATTTGTGTCCAATTTGATGTGGGTGTGGGATGTGTTGTGCCAGCTTTACAACAACCATTGGAAAGTCGCACAGTCATGAGTTATTCGCTTTCCAGACAACGAGTCATTACTTCGCTGTCTACCCACTTGTAGAAGATGAGAAATAATCAGCTTCATATTTAAAACAGGATTTGAAGAAAGATGGACTTGGCAGTTGGACGCATGGTACTCAGGTCTTTTGACCAACATCACATCAGACGGGGTCTCCATGTTGTTGGTTTCACCAATCGAGATGTCTACACACCTCGCTGACTTGTCGCATACATTGACGTTAGTTTTTTCCGATGGAATACTGATCCTAATTCTGCTTAATTGTTTGTAAGCCTATACGGAGGATTCGGCTCTCTAGTTGTTCTCTACGAGGTTGTATCTTTTTTCTGATTTATGTGGTGTGATTCGACTGCAAGTATGTTTTTGCATATTCTTTTTGAGAGGATGGTCGTCAACTGGAGACGGATTCATGAGTCGTTCTGGGACTTGTTAGTGCATGAGTAAACCATATCGCCACCATGTTGAAACAGCAATCGCTAGGCGCCCTCAGGCGCTTGGGACCGCCGTAAGGCGCCTAGAACACCTACGGCCGCGCGCCTAGGGAGGCTACCCGCCTTAACCGGCCCCTAGCGCGGCATTTCTGCAACAAGGCATACTCGCACCTAACCACAATCATTGATATGATATGGGTTGTTTTGTAGGTATGAGATCACTCATTGCTCATTCGATGTCAATCGTCTTGGATAGTAGTTTCTTTATGAACGACGGGGCATGCATAGATTCCTTTGTGTGTTGTTTAGAGCATCTTTAACGATCTGCCGGATCGGCAAGTCCTCCACAGTCTGTTATGACGGATCAATGTGCAGCTATGACGGCTGCTATTTCTAAAGTCTTTCCAACATCACGCCATCGTGTTTGCATATGGCATATTGGTGAGAATTTGAAGAAACATATCAAGACGTTAAGAAATAATAAGGATTTCTTGGATATGTTTAACTGTCAGTGTTTGAGAACTTGAACTGACACGTAGTGACATTGAGTAATTTTCTTCCCGAGAGTGATGTAAATCTTGAACTCACCGATTAGATAAATTTTGAACTCTAATGCACACACCAACTCTAAGAAGCAGGTTCTACGAAATTCAAACTCTTTGACTTTTTATGAATACCCTTAGTATTCAATTAACTCTATTATGTCTACCTTAATATGGACTTCTACCATATCAAAGTCTATCTCAACATAGACTTTTAACTATATCAAGTCTATCTCAGTATAGACCACCTTTAAAGGCTTATAAAGTAGTTAAAGACATAAATCAGTGTAAGTCTTTTCTTTCTATCATAGCCACTGTTCTTTCAATGCAAAACGACAATTTCTAAATCACAGTGCATATGTAGTGAAGGTGTTGACACCCGCACAACTGCATGTTTATCAACATATTTCTTAGCCACTCAGCTTGATACCCCCATTATCTTTCATAAGAGGAGGTTAACCCCATTTCACTCAAGTCAGGAATCTCGTTTAGTCTACCTTAAAATAGACCACCCCAATTGAGTATAAATCATCAAGAGCACTTTTGTACTCAAATATTATGCGGTGAATTTCATTAAGTCCATCTCAACAGACCACCCTTCTCATAGGGTTATAAATTTATTAAGAGTCGTAGCTCAACCTCCCAAGTACACACATAGTAGGAATGACCAAATAGTGTACTATTTTGTAACTCTTTTCATGGCTTCGTTTGACCACAGAAGTGGGATCCACCACGAATTCATTACCACTTGGACTTTAAGTCCTTCCGATAATTCAACGACTAATCCTCATAATTAGCCTCAAGTAAGTTGATCTCTTGACCAACTTACATGCACTTTGACGAGTACTTCGTTTACTCGTAAGTAATCTCTTGAGATTTTCATGCTTAACATGAAACATTCTCTTTCATCATTATTCTTACCATAGAGAAACTTTTGGTGAAAAATAAGAGTTAATCTTTAATAAGTGTTATTATTCTTTATATTCTATAGTCTTTATTTATGTGGTTTAGAATTAGTTGACTTGAGCTTCTCTATTAGATAGGAGAGTTTCACGTTGTTTATCTTTTATCAATTGTAATCTCAGTTTTTGTTGTAATTAATCAATCAATTCAAACTCTAATCTGGTATAAGATAGGTTGTGATCCTTTTTCAATAAGTGTTATTATTCTTTATATCTATATCTTTATTTATGTGGTTTAGAACTAGTTGACTTGAGCTTCTCTATTAGATAAGAGAGTTTCACGTTGTTTATCTTTTATCAATTGTAATCTCAGTTTGTTGTAATTAATTCATAAATTCAACTCTAATCTAATCACCCCCACAATGCAACACTTTCAGATATTTTGTCAAAGTATTTGATCTCTTACCCAGACTGATCTTTGGTGCCCAACTTTAGCTCTTTGTAGACTGATTTTGCCATTTGCTTTGTGGAGCATTATAGAAGCTTCGCACTCTGCCGATACATGCTCAACAGTTGAATATATTTTAACAACTTGGTTATCTCAATTGATCACATTACCCTTTAACTAGGGAATTATAGGTTTTCAATATACTCAACCAGGAGTTTAAATAATATATATACAAATGCTCATTGTTAATAGCCATAGAAATAATGTTGTCCACATGCTACATCAAGTTGAACAACATATTCACAAATTTCCATCATATTCTTATAAGAGAATTAATCTCATACAAAAGGAATATGTTTGGATCATATTTATTCGGAATATCTCTCAACAATGAGACTTCAGAGTTGCCACTAGCACAATTTTTCCTTCCCTTAAGGAATTTAAAACTCATATAAAGCATTCATAGGATGCAAATCAATATTACTATTGCAGTACTTCAACAACTTCTATTGCAAGCTTTGATTGTAGTAGCAACATATGAAAATCACCTCATTTCAGGTGAAGATCAAGTGGCGCTCTAACTAGCCTGCATGATCAACACCCTACTTCTTAAAAACTCCCAGGTCGAGTGGTGAAACCGAAGTTTACTTAAAACCATCTTCCTAGACAGAGTGTTCAAGAATGATGACTTTTCCATGTTCTCACTAAATTACAATTGAAGCCTATGATATATGCTCTTATTTTTATACAAAATTTTAGTAAAAGTTTGAGCAATATCTATGCACGAATTATTTCAATCAATGTCATTAGTATTCAAATACTAAAGAATAAGTACTACTAAGTAATCAAAATCTAGACAGCTCAACTAGAATTCATGTACTACGATAACCATACTTCATGCGAACCCTTAGAACTAGAGCAAACATAGTTACTCAAAATAACTATTTATTTAAAGAGACTCAATACTCATCTTTCTCTGTTAGATTGACTTTTGCTAGTTTTGCCCTTGTGATGGTAGCACTGGTGTGCTCGGTGTCCTTGCTTTCTGCACGTAAAACACCTTCTTTAAACTTCTTTATTTTTCTACTCCTTTCGTTGTAGACGGTTCTGACACTTTGACTTTCAGTTCCATTGGCATCGTACTTTTCTGACAGTGATTCCCAAATGACTTTTGCTGAATCTTGTTTGACATAGATGTCGAACAATCGTCATTCATTTGTGACATCAGGTATCCTCTGGCTGCCGCATTGTCATTTCTAATTGAATCAGAGTTACACCCGGTTCTTGACCCGGAATGTAATCTATTTCAGGACTGCTTTCTCTCGATTCTTCACCCGGAGTGTAATCAGTTCATGATTACATTTGGTAGCACCAAATGGAGAGAACACTGTTGGAGAAGGTTCAGGTGCAACTGAATATAGCACGTAAACCAACTTTAATTGTTCAAAAAGAATAAGCATTTTTGAGCCCACCTGCTGTAATTTTTCCATCAAGCGCGATGATTTTTGATAGATCCTATATGACAGAAGGTGCCATAATGCTAAAGGTTGACTGTTGCAACAACGCTTTTAATTGTTGGGGAAAACGCAACGTCAACGCGCGATCTGGAAGCCTTTTAAGAAGCACGGACACTATTGGTGTATGGTTGAAAGGAAATCTGTGCCGTGTTATAATAACACTACCTTAAAAGCGTTATTTGCCCGGTAACGGTGCAGTTAGTATCCTGGCACGCTTTCGACAGGCTACACAGACCTACTACGGATAACTTGCACTAGCAATCACGTAGGCGAACCTCACTATTGCTCAGACTAAGGGAGAGAGAAGGAGAATATAATAAGTGACTTCAAGTCAGGTGGTGTTTTAAAACGATGTTGGGAGCTGCTATTTATAGTAGCAGCCCCCTCCATCCAACCACAAAAAGGATGAAGTGTGTTGTCCACCACTAGCGCAAATGTGCTGCTCTAAGAAAGGAGCGCACTGCGCTGCCACACAAATAAAGGAGAACTCTAATTCTCCATTATTTCCAATAACAAATGTTGAAGTGTTATGGAGTGGACCAACATCACATTTCATATTTAATTTTCCAACAAAGGATCCCCCAGGACGTGGAGGTGCTCTCCTTGGGGGCTCATCATATGGTGAGTCTTGCTACCAAGCATACTGCCTCTGGGGCCTAGGATCCTTATAGTCATCATCCTCTTCTTGATAGTGTGTTCGGCTTGGTGGTGGCATCCTTGGTTGATCTTCATCTCTAGGTGGGGGAGGCGCCTCATACTCTGCAAGTACCTTTGTTGAGATAGGCTATGAGGTCTCTCACATCTATCTCTCATTGTTGTCTCGGCATGTTTTCCTCTTGGTGATTAACTCCACTTGATGAAGCCTTATATTCTTCCACTTCTTCTTGAGGGGGTGCTTGGTTGTGGGCTGCCTTTTTCCTTTTCCTTACAATCACATTGATTTTGTGGTCAATTGGTAGTAGTCCTTGTGTACCTTTTGACCAAATTGGCATACAACTAGCTTTCAACCTTCAAGCACAAAGACAAAATAGTGTTTTGCAACTAGAAGTAGTTGCTTGTGAGAGAAGTGTGTAGTAGTGACAAAATCAAGTAACAAAGATCATAAAAACAAATCAAACTAAATTGCAAAATCAAACAAGTAAAAGGGGTTTATTCGACTCACTATTATGCTTGCTCATGTTAACCAAAGAACACACTATTCAACACCAATATCAGTTTCTGATAGTGGCGCCATTTGAAAGTTGTGTAGTTGAGTGGTAATGGAAATGAAGTGTATCGTTATCACACTGGATTTAGTTTCAAGGAGTGGACAAGAAGGGTGTTGAATAATAGGTGGTTAAGAACAAGAGTGTAAAGTGCTTGGAACCTAGTCCAAAGAGTGAGTTGCAATAGATCATGGAACAACTATGTGCAAAGTGCAATGGTAAAGCAATTAACAATTAATATGAAAACAAGGTCTTGGACTAGGCCACTCTTGAGTAGATGCTATAATGTGTCATTGGTTAGAGTTCATGTAATGTCATGACAAGTGAACTAGAGACACGTTACTATGTGCCAATGCCACTCTCGTGGACATTAGCACTCAATTAGTTTACACCCTAATTCTCATAGCAATTTAAACTAATGAAGCAATTAATCAAACACGTGGCGTTCACGTCTCCTTTTCAACTCCCTTTTCTTATAGCAAGTTGACACATTAATTTAATAATATATAGTATATTTATTATATATATATATATATATATATATGATATATATATTAAGAATAAGCTTTATTTTTTCCCTTGCATAGGAAATTGAAGTTTAATTAAATGGTGATTCTATCGGACATACTTCGGTACTTGTAGAAACAACAGGTGCCCAAGTAAGAGCATCCCAAAAGGGGATCTTCAATGGATTTTTAGAACAGTAATAAACCACATGTTGAAGATTTTAGCAAATGTAGAGTGATGGTTTTTTTTGGGTTGGATCTACATGCAAATGTGAAGTTTTTGTCAAATTAAAAAAAAAAAAAAGTGAGAGCCGTCGTGTCTCACTGACCAACCAGCGGCCGCGTGTGTTACACGCGCCCGCTAGGCGTTTCAGAGTGGCCACCAGTTGGCGGGCACCCTGAAATGATACTATGTGTTTTTTTTTCTTTCTGCCGTTGCATTTGCAACGGCCAAATTCCATTTAAAAAAAAAAAAAGAATTGTTAAATTTTGCGAAATTCCCTTCTTTTTTTTTTTTTTTTTTTTTTTTTTTTTTTTAAAGAGTTAATTCCAAAAATGGTCCTTCGACTATGGTCTTTTCTCAAATGGGTTTCTTGACTTTTATTGCAACCAAAGTGGTCCTTCAATTATTGAACTTTAAGCCAAAATGGTCATCCATTAGTTTGGGTTACTGAGTATATATATATATATATATATATATTTATATATAGTATTTCACTTTGGATGGGTATTTCTATTTATTAATTATTATTATTATTATTATTATTATTATTAATTATTATTATTTTATTATTTATTATTATTATTATTATTTGGTGGCGGTTTAATGTATTTAACACATTAGAATATTAGCTTACATTTTTAAACTGATCAGATTATGAATATATTATTTTTTATGTAATCAATCATATATTAATTAATATTACTAGTACAATATCACGCATTACACATTGGGAAAACACCTAATAAGAGAAAATAATTAATACATCATCAACAACGTAACAAACCCTGAATTACAAGTTTTACCCTTCATTTTAACATCCACTTAATACCAAAACTAACGGATGACCATTTTAGCTTAAAATTCAATAGTTGGAGGACTACTTTAGGCGCAATTAAAAGTCAGGGAACCAATTTGAGAAAGCGCATAATCGGAGGACAATTTTGGAAATTAACTCAAAAAAAAAAACAATTTTGGTAGTTACAAATTTTTTTTTTTGGGACATTGGTTCAGACAGATGATAAGAATTTTGGGGGGTCCATGGAACCTTTTACCGGGTTCGTGTCACCATAGACATAACAAGCCGCTCAGAAACAGATGAAGCTCAAGAAGGATGATGGTAAGTGGGTGTTTGTGGACTTCCGCTATGAGAGGTTGCCCACCTTTTGCTTTATTTGTGGCATTATTGGTCATGGGGACAAGGTCTGTCCTAGGATTGCTCAAGGCTTTGATATCAAAGCGGAAAACCATACGGGGCTTGGTTGAGGGCAGGAACTCGGAGGAATGTACCAACTGCCGGCAGAGATGGGTAGCGTCGGAGTTGGATGTGATCGCAAAGAATGGAAAGCTCCTGGTAGTTATGAACATGGCCATTCGTCGTTAAGTGGGAGTAGTGTGGTTAGGATTGCATCAGCTGCTGAACCTGATGTTGTGGTTGTTGATCGAAGAGGAGGCGAGTTGATATGGAGGGTATGACAGGGGACGTGCGTGAGATGGAATATGAGGTTGGGGATCCAAAAATGGCTTAACGGCAGGACTTGCGGCGCAAACCCGCCAAGGATCATGAGTCTCTTAAGTTGGAATTGCCTGGGGCTTGGCAACCCGACGGCAATTCGTGTTTTAGCGGATTTAGTCCGCACGAAGAGGCCAAAGGTAGTGTTTCTGATGGAGACGTATGTAGACAAGCAACGAATGAAGATAATAAGGGTGCAACTTGGCTTTGACAGTATGTTCGTCGTGGATGCAATAGGACATAGAGGGGGTTGGCCATGCTATGGACTAATATGATAACTCTCACCATAATGGGCTATTCAAACACATATCGACATCAATATCTCGTTGGATGTTGGGAGCCCTGCATGGAGGTTCACGGGTTATTATGGGTACCCTGAGAGGCAGTGGAAGCGTGATTCATGGCAACTGTTGAGACAGTTAGCTGCGCAAAGTATATACTATGGCTGGTTATGGGGGATTATAACGATCTTCGTGACCAGTCTGAGAAGAGAGGACCATGCAACGCATCCAGTATGGTGCATTAATGGCTTCCGTGAGACGATTTCGGACTGTGGTTTGCAAGACTTTCCATTCTCGGGCAACCAGTTTACATGGGAACGCTCGCATGGCAGCCCCAATATGGTCAAAGAAAAATTGGGCTGTATCATGGCTTATGATAGTTGGTTGAACTTGTTTGGTAGTGTTACTACTAGTTCATTGTTATGCCCGTACAGTGACCATTTACCACTATTTTTAATACCTATTGCGAGCAGCGTGAAAAGAAAAAACAGGTTAATATTCGACAACATTTGGCTACGCGAAGACATGTGCCGTGAATTGTGGTGCGGAGCTGGGAAAGATCTGTAGGATTAGATGCTCTGAGCAGGGTTGAACGTTGTGGCCGGGATATTGGGCAGTGGGGAGAACTTACAACAAGGAGTTCCAGCAGCGTATTGAACAATGTAGAGATCAGCTGGAGGCACTTCGACCACGGTGAGATCCTCAGGGTTAGCAGCAGATTATGTAACGTATGACAAGGAGTTCCTTTACCTCCTTGAACAGCAACATGGGTATTGGAGGCAAAGGGCGAAGGAATACTGGTATAGGGGAGGAGATGTTAACAACAAGTTTTTTCACAACTCCATCAAGACCAGGCAGAGGAGGAACAAGATACATCGCCTGAGAAATGATATTGGCCAGTGGGTCGAAGTGGATGAGACACCAGGTGATCTCATGGTGGATTATTTTAACAACCTATTTCGTGAAAACCAGGGAGAGAT
The DNA here is from genome assembly GCA_009835305.1 of Ipomoea purpurea. NCBI lineage: Eukaryota > Viridiplantae > Streptophyta > Magnoliopsida > Solanales > Convolvulaceae > Ipomoea > Ipomoea purpurea. Next base: position 6,288 of record VALG01016230.1, on the reverse strand, counting down.
AGATGAGGTAATTGATTGTATTAAAACTACTAAAACTGAGCAGGAAAATAACATGCTTCTCCAACCGTTAAGTATGGACGAGGTTCGTACTGTTGTGTTCCAGATGCATCCAGACAAGTCTCCGGACCTGATGGCTTTGGGTCAGGATTCTTTCAGCATTTCTGGGATATAGTCGGGGGCAGAGGTGATAGTATTTTGTAGGGATTTAAAGCAATCTGCTAGTCTGCCCCCCAAGGCAAGTGATACTCTAATTGTACTAGTACCAAAGAAAGAACGATCAGAATCTATGAAGGAGTTGCGCCCGATTGCCTTATGTAACGTCCTATATAAAGTGTCGGCCAAAGTTTGTGCGAACAGACTAAAACCCCTACTCCAGAAACTGATATCTGGTGCGCAGAGTGCATTTGTTCCAGGCCGCTTAATAACAGATAATGTTATGTTAGCTTTTGAGGTGCACCATTTTCTGAAGCGTAAAACGCAAGGCCGAGAGGGTATGGTTCCATTGAAGGTTGTATCAGTACAACATATGACTATGTCGAGTGGAGGTTCTTAGAAGCTGTTATGCAGAAAATGGGATTTGTTGAACATTGGATTATTACAATTCTGGCCACGGTAACTTCCGTGAAATACCACGTCTTACATGAGCAACAGAAGCTAGGACCTATAGTACCCGCTAGAGGCATTCGCCAGGGTGACCCATTGTCACCATATCTCTTCCTGCTTATCACCGAAGGGCGAGTGCTTTAATAGAAAGGCAGATGAATACGGTTAGCTTCATGGTGTATCGATTGCCAGACAGGCCCTCAAATTACGCATTTGTTATACGTTGATGACTGGTTCCTCTTCCTCCGGATGAACATCCCAGAAGTGTAAACATGAGGTATGTGCTTGATACCTATGTTTGTGGCTTCAGGCCAACATGTGAGCTACGAGAAGTCAGCAGTCTGCTTCAGTGCGAAGTAAGCTAGCAACAAAGAGAGGCGATCATTAATGTGCTTGGGGTAACGAAGGGGAGACTAACGCCAAATATTTAGGATTCCCCTCTATTGTAGACAGGAAGAAAAAGGCAATTTTGGCCTTCGTGAAGGACCGGATCCCAACAAAATCAGAATCTGGAATGCCAAGTTTTTATCCCGAGCTGGTCGGGAAATATTGCTAAAAAATGTGATTCAGTCTATGCCGGTGTATGCGATGATGGTCTTTATGCTCCGCGGGCTTGTGCAAGGAAATTGAGACGATTCTGAACGAATATTGGTGGACAGGCCGAGTTGGGAATGGTAAAGGTATACGGTGGCGATCGTGGGTTGGCTTATGCGCACCAAAAACAAGTGGTCGCATGGGATTCCGAAAGTTACACGAGATACATCGCCATAATTCGTAAGCAAGCTTGGCGCCTTATTACACGGCTTTCATCTCTTGTAGCTCGTGTGTTTGAGGGAAGATATTATCCTAACAGATCCTATTTTTAGGAAAAGGAAGGGAGAAACCCATCCTTTATCTGGAGGAGATGCTAGCGGTGAAGGACATCCTCAAGCAAAGGCTGCAGGCATTATATAGGCAATGGGAACAACACGAGGATTGGGTATGATCCTTGGTTGCTAGTGCATGATTACCTATATGTGCAAACTGATTTGCATGCGTCTGTGTCAGAATCATCTGTTTCCTCGCTGCACAATCAATAGGGTACGGGGTGGGATGTGGAATGCGTCCGGAATGTGTTCTATGAGCGTGATGCTAGTTTTATTCTAAACGTACCCATTAGCATAAGGAAATCTTTTAATGGCTGGTATTGGTACTGGGAAATGAAGGGAATATACAGAGTAAAGTCATGTTATCAGCGACTTACCATGATGGAGCAAGAGTCACGGCCATGGTTGAAGATTTGGAACACGTGTGTTCCCCCTAAAGTGAAGACCTCCTGTTGGCAATTGGTGTCTCATTACCAATCTACAAGAGACGCCCTAAATGCAAAGCATGTAAGCTGTTCATTGTTGTGTCATATGTGCGGAACTATAGATGAATCTACCACTCATATGTTTGTCCAGTGCCCAAGTGTTGTGGCGGCTTGGGCTCGATCGAGAGTGCCAATATGTGTGGCCAGTGCGGATGTTAGTGTGTGGTTCTTTGATCGCAATGCTGCCATGAGTGAAGAGGTTCGTGCTAAATTTATGATTGTTTGTTGGGGTATTTGGACTAGCAAAAATGAATGCGTGTGGAAGGGTGTGGCGTTTGACATGAATCACATGATGCGTCGCTCGTTAGTGTTTCTGGAAAACTGGAATTCAGCGAACACTCATGGCCTGATGTGACAACTCAAAATTTAATTTTCTAAATTCGGTTTTAAGAAATTCCAAAATAGCCATTTTTCACTCTACCAAAATTTTTATGATGAAAACAGTGTATGAATTCATTATTTTTAGTTATGTTTTATGATGAAAACAGTGTACATTGCGTACCAAGTTTTCGACCCAAAAGTCAATTTGAGTGAAACCGGGAGAAATCTGAGAAACCTAAACCAAGTGGTTATCTAGAAAGTATTTTTGAAAAAATGTATTTTGACCCCCAAACTATTTAGAAACACTTTTTTAGACTTTCGTTCATGTTGCATGGTGGACCCACAAGCTTCCCGAATGCCTTTTGCCTGATATTTTAGGAGAATCAAACAAATCTCACATCTTTGGCCACTCGGCGCCCGATGTGGGCTGGGTCAATGCGTATCTCTGTCCAGAGTGTTTGGGTTTGTAACCGCCAATCTTGGTTTTGTAATATAGTGCAGTGTGTGTTATTTAAACGTTCAATAAATGTACAAATTGCAATATCAATGATTCACGTAGTAGGTATACTTTGATTTATGTATCCAATTCTTGTGTAGATTTAGGATGTGTTTACTTCTTTAAATTTTTCATAATGAACATAGGTTATATTAATAGATTATTATAACGTTTGTGCCAATTATAGAAGGGTCGTATGTGCATATTGAATAATTCAGGATGTGTTGATAAACATGTTTTTTGGTACTTAAAAATAATACCACGGTGTTTCTTACTCTTTGGTATGTGCGTAGCCCAAAGGCGTGTGACGTGCAATTGAAAAGGAATTCTAGTTTAAATAAATACCATGGTGTTTTTAGGGTAATAGGAAAATCGTGCATCTGTAGTTATGATAGTACGTGCGTTCTGATTAGTTATGTGCCATAAGGAAGACTCCTGATTTGTAATTAACCATCATGCCCATTGTAGCGGGTATAATATATGTGCGTTTGAATTAGTATGTGCATAAAGAGGATCATGTAGTTGCGTTAATAACCATGTTCCAAAAATGATTGTGTAGATTTAGTAATCGTGGTTTTGTAATTTTAATTTTTGTGCTTTTGTTTAATAAATCGTGGTTTGTAAAAATTTTTAATTTTAACAAACATGATTGGCGTTAATTCCTTCAGTGTTTTTGTTTCAAAAGAAAGAATAGTAAACGGGGTTGTGGGCAACCAATGGTAATGTGCGTAGTAGTGACTAATGCGTAGTTGCATTTCTAAAGTTAGCCTTAATTACTTTCATTGTATCCATGTTAAGCATCCATTCCATGACATTTTTGTGCATCTTTAGATGTGGTGGTTTGTGCATCTTGCTGATCGGTTAAATTCAGTAATGTGCTATAATGCATTGGTAGATGTGTAATCGTCGTTGTGCTTTTCCTAGGATAATGAAGTATATGCGTGGTTGCATTCTTCGGTAGCATTTTGATCTGATTTAATTTTGGAAGGTTACATGCTTTGTTTGCAGTGTTCCATCTATCTTTGTTTGGGCAATTTATAAATGTTTATTTAGGGTGATGCAATGTGTTTTTAAAACCATCTTTTTCATTTATCCTTACCATTGGGTTCATTTGGTCGTTCGTTTTAAGGTTTGTGCATTTTTGGGAATATATTTTTGTGCACGCAGATATATTATATGTGCATGTCAGTTTCTAGTCTGTATTAATGTGATTTTAGTGTTCTTTTTTTTTATTTATTTATTAGTCGCTGTGCATATATATCCCGTAATGTAGGTGCATTATTATGCTTTTCTAGGTTGTTACGTGGTTTGTGCTTTTATAGGGTATAGTATTATATATAATTCGGTAAACATGATATCAGTGCACAACTATGGCACGTACCCTTCCAAAAATCGTCTACCAAAGCATTCCATACATCGCAGCTTTTTCTTAGGTGTACTAATGCATATATTGATTATAAGTTTCCCCTGTCTATAGCATTCTTGGGGTCCAACAACGGTTTGTGGGCGTTAATATACATGTAAATAATATATATAAAGTGAAATTTGCCCCCCGGTGATGACCCAAAATTTTTGGTCAATTACGCCATTATTTCTATGCGTCAACAATTTGCTATTACCCGTTCATTACCCCCAGCCTTTTTGGTTAAATGCATGGTTATTTATATTTTGAAATTTGCATGAGTAATGGAAATGTGGCATAACACCACATATGTAAAGTCCGTGGGATTTACACTATGTAGGTCATTTATGATAGTCCGTGCTTTTAAAATTATTGTATGTGGCATAGGCCGCAAGGTTTGTCGCGTTTTTACATGTATAAATATATATATAGATGATTAATGCACACGACCCGTTTCTCCAAAATGCTAAAACTCCCTGTTAATAAATAAAAAACGCAACGGTTCCGAATCCTCGACGACCCATCCTCCTCGTCCAGTTGATAAGCATATTCAAACGATTATATGCACAGACTCCGAACCAGTTCAATGCACTTTATTTGGTACAAACCAAAAGAATACCAAACATACGGACATAATGAGCAGGTTTTTTGTAAGGGTAAGTAACGCCCGTATATGGTTATCCAGAGCATTAATACAAACAACTCTAGCATATGGCACGGCGACACCGAAGTATGCACGGAACGAAAAACAAAAAACAACCTAACCAATGCACGGACCTACAAAAGTACACATGCAACTGAGGCAGTACAAAGCAAAGCAAAAACAACATGATACCAAACTCCGGTGGAAAGTATATATGTACGCACAGGCAGGTTTGTATACGTACGCACACGGGGTGTTGAAACGCATGGCTAACGCACCACCCCAGACCTTTTCACATCTCAAAGCCCAATTACTGGAAACAACGCAAAAGACAGCACATGACCTGATGCTGTGTATACTGCACTTAACCTGTGACTCGCCAATGTCCATTTGCTGAAAGTCCTAAACCCTTGCTGCTTCCTAGCTATCACGCCAGCTTATTTCACCGTTAAATATGTTATCTTAATCTTTTTATTATAGAATCTATTAAATTTTCCAATCCTGCAAAAGCATCAAAAGAGATTCATATTCCTTTTATTAATTCATTAATTAAATCAGCTAACCAAATTACTAATCTAGACCCTTAAAAAACCATAGATAATAACTGAAAATATTTCTTTAATCTCAACCATAGATGGGAATGCTAATCAATGGGTATCTATTAGCCTCATGGGCCTCATCTAATTAGAGGGGTGCAAAGCCCCAGATCAAAAGCCTATATATATATATATATAATATATATAATATATATATATATATATATATATATATCATATATATATACATAAGTATAACTATATTACTATATATATATATATATATAATATATATAATATAATATATATAATATATATATTATATATGTCAGGTCTCCTGTGAGGTCAAGTCTTTCCGTGCGGTCGCTGCGGCAATAAAACACGCGGATTAGGTATGCAAAAAATGCACCACAAACAGTGTTCGTAAATAGCCACCATTATGTGTGTGTATTTTTTTTTGTGTGGTGTATTTTTTGACATTTCATTCTGGTGTAATTTTCGAAACCACTGGTATGATGCATTTATACATACCTTAAATGGTGTTAATGCCGAAACTGAACCCCGCACGGGAAGACCATGACCTCACAGGAAAAATATAGATATATTATATATATATAATAGTATATACTTATAATATATATTATATATATATATATATATATTACACGATCCAAAATGGGAGTACTTTCCCACACTGAGCGATTTTGGATTAATCTTAGAACGCTTGATTAAGGTTGATATGTGGTTGGGTTTGTTTTTTTTTTTTTTTTTTTTTTTTTTTTTTTTAATAAATCACACGTGATTGCAGTAGCGGAATTCCAGTAAAATCAATGACAAAATATCAAACAACCATAAATAAAGGTTAAAATACAAAATACATTCATAAATTATAATATAATTGTATGAGAAAATATGAAACATAAATCCAAATTGATA
>VALG01016229.1:0-12003 GCA_009835305.1 Ipomoea purpurea | reverse complement strand
TATATATTCATCAAAGATTTTCATCAAATAGTTATGGGCTCAATATAATCTATATTATAGGTCATGAACTAATATTTTCATTGAAATGGTTAATCCGGGGTCCTATGGTTCATTGCTCCACCGCACACGCACTAAACCATGGGTCCTCAAAGGAGATTAAAGGGAAAAATACATATGCGAGTCAGTGATATCGATCTCCTTCTATATATATAAAATATATCATCTGAGCCCATTACCGGGACAGATCTATTATAGTAGCTCGTTTTGCGATTGTCATATTTGATCGAGCTCTTTTTCCACTCGTAAGGAGAAATAATATTGTAGGAAATGGACATAACATGGAATGCACCCACATTGCTTCATCTAGATCCTAGAACTTCAACAATGTGAACAAGAAGTTCAAAAGATAATCCATTTGCGAGATGTTGGCAAATAGACTAGCTTATCCAGATCATTTGTTGATCCAAAATAGGTAACAAAAATCTTATATTCCCAGCAAGCTAATGTCCCAGTAGTGTTGTATCCCAAAAGTCAAACTGGGAATTGAGTCTCAAGTACGCTTGAAGCGTGGAAGACCTATTGGTTCAAAGGATAAAAATCCTCGAAAAAGGAAATCAATACAAGAATGATATTGATGAGAATAATGATATCAACATGAATGACATTCATGGGAGAAAAGTCAATGAGATGAATTTGAAGGAATGAAGTTCCTAAAGAAATTCATAACCTGAGATTGAGAAAAATTGAAGAAATTTTGATAAATATATTTAATGCTGAGGAGATATGCATATAGAAATGAAGTCACTTTAGATGGCTATTCTGCATATAAATGTAGCATATAAATCATGAATGATGATATGGATCATATGACCAAGATCCATTCAAGAATGTCAAAATAGGGACGATTGGCTAATTGGAAAGAAAGCAAATACAAGTAGAATTGATTCTCTTGGAAACAAAAAGTGTTTGGCCCAATCGTCCGAACACCTGATGGAGTCAAAGTCTGTGGGATGCAAATGGGTGTTTGTAAGAAGAGAATGAGAAAAATGAGGTTACGAGGTACAAAGCAAGACTCGTAGCTCAAGGATTCTCAAAGACCAGGTATCGATTATGATGAAACATATTCACCTGTTGTGGATGCTGTAACATTACGATACCGTCATTAGCCTAAGTGTACTTGAAAGGGCTAAATATGCAACTAAATGGGATGTTGTAACATGCTTATCTATATGATGGTCAACTTGATAGTGACATTTTACATGAAAGTCCTGAAGGACTGAAAATGGCCCTTGAAATGTATAAAACAAGTCCTCGAGAACTTTATTCAATAAAGTTGCAAAGATCTTCTATATGGACTGAACAATCAGGGCGCATGTGGTATAACCAACTTAGTGAATATTTACTAAAAGAAGGTTATACCAATGATCAAATTTGTCCAGTGTTTTTATTAGAAAGAGATATGAACATGGGATTTGTTATAATCGCTATTTATGTTGATGATTTGAACATCATTGGAACCCTGAGAAAATCTCAAAAACAGTGGATTATTTGAAAAGGAATTTGAGATGAAAGATCTTGGAGAACAAAATTCTGTCTTGGCCTACAAATTGAACATTTGGATAAAGGAATTTTTGTAATCATTAATCAAAATTATACCAAAAGGGTACTTAGAAGATTTTATATGGATAAAGCACATCCATTGAGTAGCCCAATGATTGTTCGATCTCTTGATGTGAAAAATGATCTTTTCCGACCTCGGGAAGAAGATGAAGAAATTCTTGGTCCAGAAATGCCATATCTTAGTGCAATAGGTGCACTAATGTATCTTGCTAACAACACAGCCTGATATTGCATTTTCTGTTAATTTGTTAGCAAGTATAGTTTTGCCCAACACGAAGTCATTGGAATGGCATCAAACATATATTACGCTACCTCTAAGGAACTGGTTGATTTGGGGTTATTTTATGCAAAGATTCCAAATCCAAACTTGGTTGGTTTTGCAGATGCCGGATATCTTTCGGATCCGCATAAAGCGGCAATCCCAAACTGGTTATTTGTTTATGAGTTCAGGTGCTGCTATAATCTTGGCGTTCCACTAAGCAAACACTTGTTCCACTATCTTCAATCATGCTGAGCAATCGTATTCATGAAGCAAGTCGAGAGTGTGTATGGCTTAAATCAATTGCTCGATACATTAGGAGAGGCATGTGGTCTATCTGTGGATGATACTCCAACAACAATATATGAAGACAATGCAGCATGTATTGCTCAATTATAAGGAAGGATACATCAAGGGAGATAGAACAAAGCACATTTCACCGAAGTTCTTCTTCACTCATGATCTTCAAAGAAAGGTGAATCAATATTCAACAAATTCGTTCAAGTGAGAACTAGCAGATTTGTCACCAAAGCATTACCCACGGCTACATTCAAGAAATTAATTCATGGAATTGGTATGCCGTCACTTAAAGATGTTTCGTGATGTCTTCATCAGGGGAGCATATTAGTTGTACTCCTTTTTCCCTTAACCAGAGTTTTTTTCCACTGGGTTTTCTTCTTTGGTAGAGGTTTTTTAACAGAGGCAATATAATGTTCCTCTTTGGACATCGCAAGGGGGAGTGTTATGAAACAAAAGGAAAATGTGGATGTCCAACGTTGAGTTTTGAACCCTTATTATTGTACTCTTTTTCCCTTAACCAAAGTTTTTTTCCACTGGGTTTTCTTTGGTAAGGTTTTTAACGAGGCAATATAATGGTTCCCTCTTTGGACATCCAAGGGGGAGTGTTATGAAACAAAAGGAAATGTGGATGTCCAAGTTGAGTTTTGAAAACCTTGACCTTGTGTATGAAAAAGATGAAGTCTTCTCACCAAGCTACTTCAACTATATGTAATAATTGCTGCTAAGTATTCCCTTTGTTACATTATATGGCGGTTCACAATTCTCTAAAAAGCTAATTGCAAGTCCAAGAAGTTGCTGCAAGGAATGGAGCTCAAGACCTCAAGCATGACAGCAGGCAATGCTCAGCTTCCTCAGCTAGCAACGAGACTTAGCTTTGCTACCCTATCAACCTTTATGCAGAATTTTTATATTTATTATCTCCTAAATCTCAGCACTATAAGTCCCTTTCTCACTATGATATTTGTACATGTAGAATAGTATACAAAGCTAATTATATTTACTGCTCAACTCCTCTGCATCCTACTGTGTTCCTCTAAGCTTTCATAATCATTGAGGTTATGTTATTATTATTATTCACAAGCATCCTTCAAATTCATGGTACTAATGTCTTTCAAATTCTTCTAAACTTCATAAAGGCAATAATATTATTATGCTGATTCATTAAATTCAATTACTGTGACAATATTGTAATAAGTTGAGTCTTTAAAGGATCGCTAGGCTAATGAATATGCGCTTTGATTTTATTTAATTAAATATTTAGCAAAACAATATTTTAAAAATTAATTTAGTACAAACAACTTTACAAATGAAAGCCACAATAAAAAATTATCTCATTTATTAATAAAAAAAGTGACACCAATTTTTCCAAAAAAAGAAATAATAATAATGTTTATTCTAGAAACTTAGCTAGAATATTACAAGGTAGAAATAAAAGTGCATCACAAATACTTATCTAATTAAGTAAGGATACTGGTATAGACCGACCACCACGTTAGAAACATTATTTACATTAGATGTATAGTATGTATAGACCACCACCACTTAGAAAGCATTTTTTCAACCTTCAACACAAGCACAAATATAAGCCACAAAGTAATCACCACTTTTGTGATAATAAGTTTTAGGCCTTCCAAATTTGTCTAGCATCTCTTTGGAGTGTTTAAGCTTCTCAATTGATCTTCTCGCAAACAATGCGGAATTATTTCCTTAGATCTTGGATACATTGATGGGGTCCAAACTACTAACAAATTCACAATTGGGCACTGATTACCCAAAAATATTAAGAAAAAATAAATAATGAGATTTATAAAATAAATAAAAAAAAAACATCTTCAAGATTATATTTAGTCGGCTGATGTTAAAGGGGCGCATAATGGTTTAGACTGGGTTCACCAGAGCATCTCTGTCCAATCTAATGGGTTCACAGGGCAGACCATTTCATCAAAAGTCATACTGAGATATAATAAATAGAGGATTTTGTAAATAAGCAGGAAATCGCGAGTGTAGTTCAAGTCTTAATCTGTAGAGAGGCATCTCTTCCCCAACTCCCCTTCAAGCCTACGATATCACAGGTGGTGTAAGTTGAGAGATTGAAGGAGAGGACAGCATCGCAAGGATGGCCTCCACGCTTTATCTGACATTATCATTTCCATCAAGTGTAAGGTGTTTCAAGCCATCATGTTTTCTGGCATGGGCATACAGCCTCCTCATCATGCAGATGAGCTCGTCTCCACCTAAGATTCTTGATAAAGGAAAAATGAGTTGAGGAAAGGGCAAGACAGCCCAGCAGCTTCAATTCCCGTATAGAAATTGGGAGTGTATTTAAGTTGTAAGCTCTTCCAATAGTGGGAAACCCCTTTCAGCAAGCTTTACTAAAACCTATAATCAGAAACCTTTCTGGACTAATAGCACTGGGGGATGTCTGCAGCTGTTTTGCTCTGTATAACAATAACAAAAAGTTTATTAGCACATTCTGATCTCACAAAAGAAATGTCCAAATATTTACTAAATTTATTACCCTAAAATATAAAACGAATATATATATACCCTCTTAGCAATGTAGAAGAGAAAGATGATCAGTAGCAAAGTGGCCTAGTTTGATGGAAATAAGTTGCCCCTCACTGCGATTCACTACTACCTCTGCAAATTTTATCACTGAACCGTACTTTACACGGCTTCCACAAGTCCAGCATAGCGCCAGCATGGAGGGGTCTTGACATAGCTCCGCACGCAGTAGACACCTGTGGGGCGCTAATGGAAGCGAATCCTCCACCATCAGCCTTTGCAGAATGTTTACCGTTAACTCTCGCGGAAGATCCACCCACGGCGCCGCTGGATTTGCCATTATCTGTTCACTAGTGTGGTGTTAATGGAGGATCGATTATATATGGGAACAACCTATTTTACTATTTGACCACCTATTGAATAGGTCAAACAACTTTTAGGTGGGTGCTAATTAAAAAGTGCTATTTGCACCACCATTATTTAATGTGGTCAAAGACAAATATTTATTTTATATATATATTTTTTACAATTAATTTAAAAACAAAAAAAAAAAAAAAAAAAGTTAAACGCCTCGCCTTCTCCGGTGAGAAGGCAGCCCACCCACTGGGGGTGTTTATGACGAGGGTGCAAAATATGAGGGTTGGATATGATAAAGGCGATGCATAGAGTGGTGTTACGTAGCAGTGAAAACCGTGCTGGTGGAGTCTGACTATAGGAAAAACGCTCTAGGGCATAGCAATTTTAAAAAGAATTACCATTCCTGGTAGCGTACGGTTTCTTTACGTATTTGAGTAGTTAATTTAATAGTATTGTGTCTTTTGTATAATACGGTTCCCAATCATGTATAAACCCTAATTTTGACTCCATATATTCATCTCCTTCCTCTTTCTTCCCCATTTTTTTTTACCTTCAAAGAGATTTTTCTATGGTCCCAGCACAAAACATTAAAAATAGCAAAAAAAATAGTTTGTGGTCCCAAGCACAAACAATAACACCATTGTTGTTGTTTGGTTGTCGGCTAGCAAAGTAGCCGCGTGAAACCTCCATTACGGTGCTTTTAGTGGCGTCGGCGGTGAGCTTTTGCGGTCCGGCAGTGGGGGCGACAACGGTGGGGTTAAATCTGAGTCATTGATCTTGCCTAAATCAATGTCCAGAATTAATGGTGATTAAAAAAACGTGCGTGGCAATTTGGTCTTTTTGCATCTAGGTCAAATATACGGTACGTGATTTTCCTTCTTAAGGTGCGTAGTAGTTTTTGTGATTAAGGTGAGTAGTTTTTGTATACTATATGGACTTAAGGTGCGTCATGTGTTGAAAACTTAAGTGCGTCGATCTAAAGTTTTAGGTGTTCGGTTTTCCCTCTTAAGGTGCGTGGTTTGTGTGCTTAAGGCGCATTGGTTGTTGAAACTTAAGGTGTGTCGGCCTAAAGCTTTAGGTGCGTGATTTTCCTTCTTAAGGTGCATTGTTTTCCTTTTTAAGGTGCGTAATTTATATGCTTAAAAGTGCGTCAGTTTGTGAAACTTAAGGTACAATATTTTAAAACTTTAGGTGCGTGATTTATGTTTCTAAGGTGTGTGATTTGTGTGCTTTAATTTATGTATTAAATGTACTACTATAGAACTTTATATAAATAATTTGTTATTGATTATGGATTAATTCATTTTGTATTTGACTTATGTATTTGGACTTATTGAATTATTAATTAATTATTATTACGTTTAGCAAATTACATTATATTCATAAATGCTTTTTTTTTTTCGGGGTTAGATGTCATGCTAAGCTTATTTTGAAGGCTTTATGTTGTACAAACTGTACAAGTATGTGTTCACATACCAGGTTCAGCCATGCAAGTTGATATTGATATTGTCATCAGTTACACAAAGATGAAGAATATAATGTCAAATGGGGGTAAGATACAAATAACACTAATAAAAATGAACCAAAACGTACAATTATTTAAGACATAAATTAAGAACAATAGATTAGAAAATGGAAGTTGGTCACTTTGAACGCGAATTATGTCCATTTAATTATTCGGTCCAAAGTTTGCCAACTTTGGACAAGAATTATTTTTAAAAAAAAATAAATTATATAGTGGCAATTTAATTACAAAACTGCACGCACTACACTTTAGGCGTCCAAAGTCAAACTTTGGACGTGAATTATTAAATTTTATTGATATTTTGTATAGTATTCTTTCCACAACCCCATTCTGTTGGGGAGTATAAACACAAGATTTTTGATGCAGCATCCCCTTTTCATCATAGAAGGCATCCATTATGAACTGTATAACAGGTGAACCTGCTATAGTCATCAACAATGCTCAGAAAATAGTGTTCCCTTCAAGAGTGGCAACAGAAAAAGGACCCCACACATCCATATGAATTAGTTCAAAACATTGCTGAGTCTAGTTGTACTAATAGGGAATGTTAAACCTTTTGTTTGGTCAGGTGACAAACATCACATATAAAACCACATTGTTTTCTACAGCTGTAAAGAATCAGATTTATTCCATTCAAAAGGAATTTTATTAATGGGATAGTGTCTCAATCTATTGTGCCACAACTGATTGTCAAACTATTACATTGAGAATTACTCCTATCTAAGGACTGAATCTGCTTCTTCACAGGGGGAGTCTGAACCAAGTACAAATCCATTTCTCCTTAGCAAAACATCCATGGTTCCAAGGAGGGCCCTGAATAACACAATAATCAGCATCCATCACAAGCCTCTAATCCTGACTGTTTGGCAATTTACTGACAGATATGATATTGAAGGTAAAGGAGGGAATATATAGAACATTTTCTAACAGCAGCCCCTTATCAAATTTAACCTGCCCCATATGTGTAACACTCACAACTTCAACCATTTGGCAATTAATAGAAATTCTATCAATCTTGCAGCACTTATCAAAAAAATGTAAAGAAACATGTAATATTCTGTAGCCCCTGAGTCTAATATCCAAACTACATGAGTGTTTAGAGCAGCATAACAAATACTTCAGGAATAAAGGTACCTCAGTGTGGACTTCCATAGTCTCTCCAAATCAGGTGTGACCCAGACTTGAGTAACTGCTATAGCTGCATTGGTTTACCTTTGGCTCTGTAAAATGGTGAGCAATTTCTGAAACTTGTTAGTAATACAATCCAGTATCAGATATCTGATTCACAGAGGAGCCTGGTGGTTGGTGTAGGTCTTGAGGCTGCTTATTCTTGGACTTAAACCTGGTACCCACCTAAGGGGAAACCATTCTTCTTGTAACATTTCTTATAGTGTGATCACTCATCCCACAGTAAGTACACTTGGGGAATACTCTTTCCACTATTGTTAGAGAATTTCTTCTTGTTGTTAAAAAGCTACTGCTGCTGTTGGTTTTTCGGTTTTCAGGCCCAGGGAGGTCCAACACAACCTTAGTTGGTGGATGCACTTTTCACAAATGATTTCTAAGTGAAAAGAAAATGTTTGCAATGATCTCAAGTGTCTCTCCCCTTTCTCTGGTTTTCTCCACTGTCCAGACTACAAGGATGGAGGAGCCTTTATATATAGCAGGCTCCTCTCCTACCGACTTGAAGTCCACTAAATGGTCGACTTCAAGGCCAATTACAATTACTGAGCCGTTGGAGGCTGTTACCAGGCCGGCCAACGGCTTTATGGATTCGTAACAGTCTGACCGAGTCCTGCCTTGAATGCCTCCAACGGCTCCTGGGTCGGGTCTTCTTAAATGAGGCTCTTTAATGCTCTTTTAACGGCTCTGAACCGAGTCTTCTCTTAGGCTTGGGCCCTGGCCGACTCCCGACCGGTCCGATGATCTCCCTAGGCTCTTCAACGGCTTTGAGTTGAATCTCTTAGGCTTGGGCTGGCCGACCCCTGGGCTTGGCCCAAGCACTCGCCAGGCCTCTTTCGACGCTGACCCACATCCTTTAGTTTGGATCCCTCTCTTGGGTCAATCCTTCTTGGCCGGGGGTCCTCACCCCATCAACTAGTCCTCACTTTCCATACCCGGTCCGCTAACCTATGTTTGGGAAAGTAGTAACTGATTGCTCTCTTAATCCACCGGATCCCTTCATTGAATAGCTTTGTAACACCCCGATTTTTTGCCATCACGGATTCAACGGAACCGTTTGGATTCTCCTGGCTCCACATAGCTCCTATAAATGACCTCTTACTCCCTTCCTCTTGTCTCACTAATTAGCCATGGGTCGCTCGCCTCTAAAGAGAAGCGGATCGACTTCGAGTCTCCTCGACGCCCCCCCCCTTCGAAGCGAACTCGGCCTGAGAGGGAAACTAAAAAGAAGGCTCCTCGACCGACTCCTCAGAGGTCCTCCAGCGGGCGCATACCTCCTTGGCTCTTCGCGCTGTAACACCCCGTGTTACGATCCTAAAACCAATTAATCATTTAACCAATTATCCAAAGAAAGAATTAAATTACAATAATTAATTTGGAAAAGGCCACCATAGTCCGTGAGCCCTCACCTATAAAACCCAACCCCTAGCCCTAAAAGAATAGAATTGGCAAGCCTAATAGTATTTAGACCTAATTAGGACTCTAGGTATATAAATAGGGACATAAGAGGCACCTAGAACCCCCACCACAATAATCTCCACCACACAAAAGCTCCAAGAATTCCCTTAGGAGAAATCAAGAAAGAAGAAAAGCTTAAAAGAAAGACCCTTCATAGCCAAGGAATTAATTAAGGCTAAGAGGTAACCCATGTCTCAACAAAACCTATTTTCATAGCTATGATTCCCCTCTAGGATTTTCCCATATTCTTGTGTATTGATGATTCGTTATATTGATCTTGATAATGGTGTATGATTTCATGTGATCTTGATAATCTTGATGATGAAAAGAGGTTCTGATTGTGTGATTCTTGATGAAACATAGATTCTTGATGATTATGTGCTATTCTTGATTGTTCTGATGTTAAAAAGATGAATTACGTTCTTGTTAAAATTGAATATGTCTAGAGCCTAGGTTGTATCGTGAAACTCGTATGGTGTTATTCTTGATGTATTGGGTGGGAATTCGCATGTTTGGGTGTTGATTATGTTTAGAAGAGCAGATAGGATATGTGTCGTATGTTTCTTGTTTTGATCCGTTAATTGTCTACGTGTTGTTATCAATTGCGTTTGAAAGTGTTTAAGCATGGTTTCGGGTTCCACAAAGGTTCCCGGGGCGTTATTTGTGAATAAGGAGTCAGTGGGGGGTAGGTGGGGGTAGGGGACCCGCCACCTACCCGCGGCCAGGATTGATGTCGCCGGCAGCGGGCAGCCGGCGGGTGACCCCTTCACCCACCGGCTACCCGCTGGAAAACACCCCACCTCGAGATTCCGGCTTCCCCGTTTGATGTTCCCAAATCCCCGTGGTGTCCCAACGGACTCCGTCTATCGTGCCTATGTCTAATTTGATATTTTGGGTACCGTTCATAGGCTGTATGTGTCTTATATATTGCATGCTAGTTGAATTGGTATCTTGTTGACCTAGGTGGAAGAAGTATGAACCCCTTAGGATTATTCTTATAGGTGAAGGATCACGCATACGGTTTTGGTATACGTTTTCTCACCTTCCCAATGTGTTAATGTGGGTTGCAAGTGCTGGTTATGGTTATGTTCACGAAACCCAATTCGGTTGCGATCGGAAGTTGGTTATCCATGAGCTGCCGGTTCAGAAAAAGCTAGCTACGTCAGATTACACTCTTGGGCCAACGGTCCACCGTTGGTATGCGATCAAACGTTCTACATGAGCTGGCGGTCATATTTCCTGGCTGCGGTCAGATGACATCTCTTGGGCTGCGGTCACGTTTGGTGCGATCAAACATAGGAGAGCTGCCGGTTCATCGGTCGTTTGCATCGACCCTCCATGTTGCGATACGGGCAGGCTGCTGCGGGGCCGTGTCAAGAGCTATAGCGCGACCTATTAATTGGCATGGACTGGCCTGTAGGCCATCAAAGGAGGCTATGTGATGGTGATATGGTTGGTTTGATGTTATGGAAGGGCTTGGATGAACGTGACTATAGGATATAATAGGCTAGCAAACTGTATATGCTTGGTTATGATTATTAGTGTGCTTATCTCTAATCTGGTCGATCTCGTTCCTTATGCATGCTTGGTTACGACTGTTGTGTGCTTGTCTCTATCTGTCGAGTTTATCCCCATTTTTAAAAAGCTAGAGTCCCTAGTGAATATATCATTCATGTTCAAAAACATGTTCGTAATCTATTATTTATGTGCTATAGTATTGTATTTTACGCTGTTGGAGTGGGACCAGCACCTCGCTGAACAAGATAATATTTGGCTTTCAGGACTAACGTGAGACACTGAGCGCGCTAGAGATTCGAGGCGTTGTGGTAGGATAGCTCTTCCTTTCGCCTACGTGCCAGCTTATGTATATGACTGATTAAAGGAATTAGTATATTAGCCTGTTGCATCTGAGTTCTCCAGCTCAGTGTGGCATAGACACCCCATACTCTTATGTTTAGAACGCTCTGTTGGGATTTAATCAGAGAATACCTATTATATAAAGTCTTTAAAAGTTTAAAAATTCGGGGTGTTACAGCCGCCAACTCCACCTCGACGCGAGATCGCTCCATCTTCGCCAATCCGCCGCTCCAACCACTGCTAGGGTGACTTCCCAGGATGGGTCCTTCGTGGAAGTGGCCGTCCCCGAGCAGTTAACTTTTCGTATAACAACTTCCAATAACTTAGGGAATCCAAAATGGTGAATCAATATAACTTTAGGGGTGTATTCAATTAGACTTTCATAGAGTTTTAAAGACTTTTATAAACTTTAAAAGTTTGGAGTTATTCAATCAAACTTTAGAGGTCTTAAAAGTCAAGGCGGTATTCAATTAAGATTTTAAAGAGTCTTGAAAAGTCGATTGTGGTATTCGATTAAGACTTTTAAAGAGTCTTTAAAAGTCATAGTGGTATTCAAAAAGTTAAAGGAATTGTAGACTTTTAATTTTAAGACTCTTGTAGGACTTCACTCAAAATATAAATCGTTAATCCAACCATCCAACCACCAAGGATTTCAAATTTTCTTCTAACAACTTTGGAAGTTTCTCTTCTAATTAACATTGATTTTTTCCCATATGAAACCTTAAAATATATTAAATTTAAAAAATTATTTTTTCTACATTAACACTAATTTCCTCATATCTAAACTCTACTAATTTTTCTCTCTCATAAACTTTACTAATCTTCATCTAAAAAATCGAAATAATATATTTTTAACTTCATTATGAATGTTATATTGATTTCTATTTTTATATGAAGTTAGTACCATAATTTCTCTAATTCTCCCTATAACATTAAAAAA
>VALG01016228.1:5279-25711 GCA_009835305.1 Ipomoea purpurea | reverse complement strand
CCAGGGCGTTCAAACATCACTGAGCCCGTCAGTCACGTACTGGTAAGAACAGTCAATGGGCAAGCTGCCCCTAGTCAGCTTCTGTAGCTGCTATCGTAGGCACCAGCGATATTTGACTGCTGAGTCAGTAAACTTAACTAAACACAACTGCAGGTATCCTTACATAAAAGAGTGGTGAACGTTTATTGACAATCCGATTTTGAGTATTCAAGCGCCGCAACATCCTTCGTCGAGCCCCACAAACATCGAGGAGTATTCTCAATTCTCGCTATAGATAGGATCGTCTTAGAAGGGAGGACATTAAAAAAACTATGCTAAGCGTACCGCCTAGCTAGTTTAGATCGATAAATCACCTAAGCTAATGGTTACTTTAATTGCCATCTTTATGTCACACACGGAAGTTTAATGGTGATCCAATCCCTCGCCTACTTTATCAGGAGGACTTCTTCTGTTATAAGTTCAAGCAAGTGGTTTGAGTTTATCGTTAACTGTGAATACCATAGCTGTTAATATCAATATGAGATATTTGAATCCAAAAGGTATAGATTGTTTGAGAAACCTCAAAATTTATATGCTGGATCAACGCAATATCAAAGTCCCCTGTATGCAATATTCCAATCCACATATCGCATGCAGCATGGTCATCCTCCTTTGCACGTCGCATAGAGCTTTATGTGGAATAGTTCAATGCAGTTTACTATCGTGACCGCGTCATTATCTTCCTTCGGTCTATCGAATCAGGTGATGGCAATTACAAACATAAATTCAAGGCTAACCTTATCTTTACACATTATATGGCACCATATTAGTTCTACCACTTATCTTTTTCTGTTAGTCCATTTATAAAAATATCACCCTACAATGGTAATACCTATCTAAAATTATTCCACCATCTATCTATAGATCTATTATAAATATATACGAACCACTTATTTTCATTAGCATTCCTAAGTCAGAATGACCTGCACACAATCCAACTAAGAGAAGAACCGTTGACCTAAGTCACTAAAGAACCTGACCGTAAATATTATAACTATTAAGTATACTGCTTGCAAGCTAAATGATCATCATGTTAGGTGATTTAATATGCCTTCACCGATATAATATAAACTTAATATATATTATATTAATTATATATATATATATATATTATATATATATATTAATTATAAATATTTTAATGCCCATAAATACATACTATAATAACTTAAGATAATATATATATATATATACTTATTAAGTAGCGAGAGGGAATCAGTGTTGCCATTTGATGGTTCAGTTTCGCTGCGGTATAGATTAATGTGTAGTGCATTTAATAATTATAATGTGCGTGTACACTAGTGATATAATGGCTACATTTGTTTTTCGTCGGGTGTACAGTACTTTTACACTGTAACTTAAATGTTGTTCTGTATATATACAATGAAAATTACAAAAGAGTGCTATAAAGTAGGGCGTGAGATAGTATTAAAAAGTGCTGTAGAAATTGAATCTTTACTTAGAATATTAAACGAACTCATCAAGAAGTCGAAAAAGCAGAAAGCAAAACGCAAGAAAAGGTTGTGACATCAAACTTATTCACTGAATGTCAATAGAAAAATATAGACGGACGATATCACAGAATATCATTAAAACATTGTTTTCTATCAGACAAATAAAAATATACAAAAACACTAAGTCCTATCCAGGATCAGACAATCACAGACACAACCGGACTAATTAATATTGTTCCATCACATTATGTAGACAAAACCAAAGGGTAAAAAAAATTTGCAAGAGATTCGAGACAGTTATTACGTAAAGTATGAAATTGTTCATATCACAGCCCATAGGATGAAAAGAAACAACTACCTGGCAAGTATAAGTCCGTAAAAATCAAAATTATTCTATCTATACCGAGTCCATCCTTCCTCATCACAACTTTCACTAGCCACTTAAGTGCCACGAACTAAACCCATAACTCACCTCAAGTACAAAAACTCACCAAACATTAAGTCACAATCTAGACCCATCTAAGCTAAAGACTCACCGCACCATGCCTAAACCTAACAGAACCAATCCCGGGAGCATTCAAATCTCAGATCAAGTAGAAACCTTATTAAAATAAAATTCATTAACATGGTATTTTGGACCACGACTTAATATCAATAACACACACAGAGCAGAAGGACCAAAAAAGAATCAAAACGTTATTGTAACGCAACTATAAACCCCAGAACTATATTTCAAATTCACAAACAAGCACCTAGCTAGAGTATACCGGATGCTACCTTGCAACGCCACAAAAAATCAAAACACGAAATTCGATTTCCAAAGACAAATAACAAGCTTTCAAGCTTGATCCACTATCCAGGATTAAAACGCACAGAGTTAATCAAACAGTTACGCACAATAAATAATACACAATCCTAACGTTCATAAACAACCATTTAAAAAAAAAAATAAAACATATTATACATTTGTTTTTTGGTTATGTTTTAGTATTTCAATTTTAAATTTTTAACTATTATTTAACTTTCCTATAAAAATTCTCAAATTTCCAATTTTTACGCTTCCGCATTATTCCGCTAGATTCCTAACACTTATTTGAAAAATATAATATTAATTAGGAATAAAGTGTAAAGTGTTCTTTACCTGAAAGTGTAATACGTTTGATGAAAAATATAATATTTTTTAAATCAAATGTTAAAGTATTGTATTTTTTTCAAAAGTATTACA
This sequence comes from Ipomoea purpurea, assembly GCA_009835305.1. Classification (NCBI taxonomy): domain Eukaryota; kingdom Viridiplantae; phylum Streptophyta; class Magnoliopsida; order Solanales; family Convolvulaceae; genus Ipomoea; species Ipomoea purpurea. The sequence goes on along the minus strand of VALG01016228.1, from coordinate 22,993 downwards.
CTTTTTCTTATAAGTAATGTTGATTAGTGTTTGTTACATTTATAAGGGAAAATGTAATATTTTGAATAAAAATGTAATACTTTTAAATCATAATGTGAATTTTTTTTTAAATTTTTTTAAAAGCATTAATAAACACTTTATTCATGATTAGTATTACATTTTCGTTTGGACAGATCTGTCTCAAGATAAGGAATCGTGAGCCAATCCTATATAAGTTTTTGTTTGAGTTTCTTTCTTCCCATGTTGGACTATACCCATTCAAACAACTGAAGTTTGTTTGTAGCTACACAAAATTATTTTTCCTCATTAAATTTAGTTTTGATTTCTAGTTTTCAAAATTGTCTTGAGGATAAAAAAATTATTTTGTGATTCAATTTTGTTTTGAAATATAAAAATAATTGTATTTTTTATTTCTTAAATATCTTCCAATTCTTGCACCAAATATTCCATAGTAATTAGTATTAACTAAAATATAAAACAATTTTAATTAAATTGTATAAAATTCTAAAAAAATCTGTATAAATACAACATTTGTTTAAATATTTAGGGGTCTTTGGTAAATAGCTGTTAGCTGATTGGGTTAGTGAATTTGATTAGTAATAACATTAGCTGATTGTAGAAAACGTTTGGTAATTAGTGTTAGCTGATAGTTGATTACATGCAAAATGACTCTCAAAAAGCTGATAAAAAAACTACTTTGAACAGCTTTTTTGAATTTTAGCATTTTGAAGCAATAAGTTATTACAAAAATCGAAATTAATCAAACTTATATTGATTTTTAACAATGCAAACAACTAATAGTGATCAAAATAAATTAAATTGACTGATAGACTTATTATTATTATTGAACAGGGCCTTAATTTCCATTAGTAATATGCTTAAGAAATGGAGACGATGGCACTGTTGGTAAATGTTTGTAGCTGATTGGTTAATTAGAGGGTATAACTAGTTGATAACATTAGCTGATTGTAGAAAGATGTTTGGTAAATTAACTGTTAGCTTTTTGGTATAATTTCTTTTCTCAAAAATCTAATTGAAAAATTTGATTTAAGCAGCTTTTTGAATTTTAGCATTTTGAAGTTACAAAAAGCTAATTAACCAAACATTATATTTATTTTTTAACCAAGTGAACAATTAATAATTGTAAATACACTAAAATTGACTGATAGGCTAACTATTTTACCAAGGAGGGCTGATATCTTTTTCAATAAAGTTTCTCAAAAGTATAGTTGTTTTATTTCCAAAATTTGCTAGAGATATTACCAACCATTTATATCTACTATACTAATAAGAGCCCAAGAGTGTTAGGCCTATAATAGGTAGAAAAAATGGCGGTCAAGTTTTTAATCAAATGAATGGCTCAGATTGATCAGATTTTATTTTTTTTCTTAAGATTACTAATTTATCCTTAATGAATATGATTATCCGTTGAACTTTTCCGTTAAATATTATATTTTCCGTTAATTCTTTAAGTTAGTCACGTTAACGTTATTCATTGATTCATAAGAAGGTCTAAGTTCGAAGTTCGAACCCATCACCAATCAAAGTTGCATATATTTATGTAATCTATTTGTACTAAAATTAATAATAATTTAGTAGTTAACAAAAAAATAATACATACATGCATTCGATCTTTAATTTAGAATTATGTATCTACATTGTTTTTATTCAAAAAAATTATTATTATACAATAAATTAAATAAGAGAAATAATTGTCATTAGTTATATGTCTTTATTTTTCTCCAATATAAAATTCTTTACATTCAAATTCATCAATTGATTTATTCACTGCATTGTCCCTACAAGTCTGTTATTACAAAAAAAAAATTAATTCATTATCATGAGAATGAAATTTTTATATATTATATTGTCTTTATTTTTTCCAATGAAAATCTTTACATTCAAATTCCATCAATTGATTATCATTCACTACATTGTCTATCTATCTTTCTTTGTTTGTGCACTTTTTTTAATTAAATATCAAAGTTATAAACAAAATAATGTTATATATTTATTTATCAAGTATTTTATTTAATACCATGAAAAAATTGAAAAATATAATTAATAAAGTCAATCATAATAAATACTTGAGGAATTTGTTGACAAAGAGTATTCAATCACACAACAAAGAAGTGAGAACTATCTCGTAATGTCCTTGTTTGACAATCAGTAGTTAGCGGTTAGCGTTAGCGGATATATTAGCTTGATTTGACCAGCGAATTATATCAACGATTGGTAAAAAGATATTTGAAAAAATTAACTTTTTAGATTAACATGTAAAATGACCTAAGGGTATACATATACAATATATATAGATATAAATAATAATAATATAATAATAATAATAATAAATAATAATAATAAATAATAATAATAATAATAATAATAATATAATAATAATAATTGTTAAAAAATAAAAAAAAAAAAATTAAGCCAATCATATTAACACTTGGGGATTTATTTACAAAAAGAGTATTTAAATTACACAACAAATTGAAGTGGAAAACTACCCTCGCAATGTCCTTGTTTGACAATCAACAATTAGCTCTTCATATTAGTATATATTTAAAATTTTAGCCCTAATTTTTATTTGCTCTCCCTTATGTCCGAATTTGGTTTCAACATACTATACATTATTTTATTGACAATTATAACAATCTTGACTATATTATCTTGCATTTGTAACTTAGACCTATACCTATTCAATTATTTATGCATGAAAATTCTAATATAATCCTGCCTTGATAAACTTTAAAATACTTGTTAAAAAAATATTGGGCATTATCCAATCGCGCATGCGCGTAAAAATTAGTTTTATTTGATAAAATAAAATTTAGAAAAAAGTGTCAAATTGGTCCCCTAAATCATTTGGTAGTACAATTAGGTTTCTTAAGTAAAAAATCCATTCGATCAGATCCCTTAAACCTGTAAAATAATTCAATTGAGTCTAAATCAACCGATAGCAGATTAATTCATCCCAAGTTTGACACATGTCACTTTTAAATTTTTTTTTTTCTTTAAAACTTATTTATTTATTTATTAAATATATATATATATATATATATATAAAGCTGTCCGGAGGAAAACCGGTGGCTGCCTCCTTCACAGACAGCCATGGCACATGAGGTTGATTTAGACATCAAATGGCTTGAATTGGGGGGGGGGGGGGACCTCTGCCCTCATTCCATGTTGTTTGTTGTCCAGATCTGGACCTCATGTTTGACAGTCGTGGTTGTCCTCGCCGGACATCTATTGCTGTCCGTGAAGCTAGATGTCCTCGTCGGACAGCCAGTGGGCTGAAACTCCTTCTTTTTTATTTTATTTTTTATTTTATTTCAATAATTTAATAAACCTGATAAATAAATACATAAATTTAAAGAATAAAAAATATTTTAATGTGACATGTGTCAAGCTTGAGATGGATTAACTTGCTATACTGTAGATTTGGACACAATTGAATTATTTACAGATTTAGGAGATTTGAATGAAGTTTTTTTTTTTTTTTTTTTTTTTTTTTTTTTTTTTTTTACTTGCTTAGGGGTCCGAATTGCATTATCCGAATGACTTAGGGGACCAATTTGACACTTTTTCCTTTTTTTACATGTCTTAGTTTTATCTGATTTTTCAGATTTGATAATTCAAAGATATTTCTTTTATAATAATCACAAAATATGTTTTATCATTTATAATTTGTTAGAATTATTAATTTTTTACACCGTCGTGGAGATTATGGGGGTGCTTGGTAAATAATACTAGCTTATTGGCAGAGCCGTTCAAATAACAATTGGGGTCCTATGCAATATCTTAATTTGAGGCTTGTTTCTAAAAAATTTCTATACATAAATAATAGTTGTTCAAAAAGTTGTATCAAAATATAAATATTGTATAAAAAATACATCTAAATTTTATTTAAAAGTGACATGCGTCGTGCACATTTAGACGCAAAATCATCTACCAAACTTTTGATATCAACTAATCCCAAAAGCTTATTTTCAATGGAGATTAAAGCTATTTCATTTATTCCTCTTCCAACATACTTGATCATAGGTAAGATTTCAACAATTTCAACATTGAAAAACTCATTTCTGCAGAGGAAACAGTAATTGTGATAGTCAATAATATTCGATATGCGATAGTAGCATTTAGAAAACAACCCATCTGTTTCAATGAATTCAATATACTCACTGCCCATATGTTTTCTTTCGATAAAATCTGATCTCCTTAAGCAATTTTAGCTCAATATACATTTCATTTTCATTAATATCACCACTGCACACTGTTAATTGAGATTTGGAAATATAATTGAATTAAAAATAAAATTAATAGTAATTGCAAATTAGCATAACGTCCCGATCGGTGGTCCGTGTTCAGTTGAGTCACCATGATTTACATCCTCCAATATAGGGCCCCCAAAAATTGGGGGTCCTGTTCGGTCGGGGGGGCTTGTTGTGCGCAGTGAGCACTGGTTTAGCCTCTGTGGTGGAGATCTGACTGCATTAAGGTTGTGAGTGACATCAAGAACCAGTATCTAATGTTTTCGTTTGATCTAATTACTAATGATGTTAGAGAAATAGCTAGAGGTTTTTCAAACCTCTATTTTTTGTTTGTTAAACGGTAGGGTCGCCCATTTGTTAGCTAAAGAGACCTTGTCCAAGTCTGACTGTGTGAATTGTTTCTCGATCCCTTTCATTTCTATTACTCATGTTCGGGAGCTAGACACTATTATTTAATCTAATATTTTTCATTTTTGTTATAAAAAAATTACTTCTATATATATAGCAAAAGTAATACACACAATGGTATATTAATATACATTAATTATGTATTAATTACGATATATTAATAGTTACTATATATGTATTAATTCCTAAAAATCTTGAATTTTGAATTTTTATTATTATTGTTTTTTAAATACCAGTTAGACACTTAGAATCAATGATTGAAAATTTAAATGATGATTTTTTTAGTCGTAACTGTATTGGGAGTTAAGGTGGGTGCTGAACCCTTTGGAATCTGGATGTTAGCCCCAGGGCGTAAGGGGAGGAATGGAACCAGACAACCGGCAAATAACCAAGGGGCGGTGAACGACAGGCGACTGGGAAAATCCAGCCGTGAGATCAACGCCCAGGTAACTCATTTTGCCCCTTTAGCTAATCTAGACGATAATGGAGAAACTAATAATGCAGGAGTGGATGGGGAAAACATTTATGGGATGGATGGTGAAGCAGAAAGCAGTGGCCAAAGAGAGAATCAGAGGAGTAAGACGAAGGTGTCACCAGTAGAGGGAAATAAACAGCGCAGGCCGAATGTCATAGCGTCAGAGAAGCAAATTACAAATGAACCAAGTGAGGGCGGGGGCTCGCGTTGCACTACCGGGGAACCGTCCACTAGGGGGAGGAGAAGCAGTTGCGCAGGTTCGAGGGGCTCGGCGGAGGAGTATGACTATGTGGTCATTAGAGGGGAGCAAGGAGGCTTAGTCATTCAGTCGTCAAGGGTGTTCATGGGTGACAGGGCTGGTGATTTACCATCGCCTGTCTGGCAGTCAACCAATGAACATCATGTCGATCACCGGAACGATTTGACAAGGAAGGCGACGTGGTGATGGACCTGGACGGGATCGCGGTCTAGAGTGAGGATGGTGGGGCCGCTAGTGCCCAATGAGTCTTTCTGTTTGTGGTGGTCCTGGTTAGACTTTTTTTTTTTTTTTTTTTTTTTTTTTTTTTTTTTTTTTTGCGCTTTCTTGGTTACCATCTCTTTTTATTTTTTTATGGATTGTATTTTTTGGAATAGTCAAGGGGCGAGTGGAAAGCCATTCCACCGCGCCCTTTAAAACCTTCTAAAGGTTTATAACCACACCATTCTAGGGCTTTTTGAGCCTAAAGTCTCTGGATGCCAGGCTAACGCAATATGCACCAAGCTTGGGTTCTCTGACTGTTTCTGCATGGAAGATTTTGGCTTCAGCGGAGGCATATGGGTCTTTTGGAAGGACCCAGTGCAGGTAACTGTCTTATATACTTATCCCCAGTTTATTCTAATGCAGATTGCCAAGACGGGGACCCCCCATGGTACGTTTCCCCGGTGTACGGCAGCCCAACGCACCATCTCCGCCGACGCCTTTGGAGGATCTCAGGCAATCGAGCAGATCTATAGATGGTCCCTGGCTTGTGGCAGGAGACTTCAATACTATTGTGCAAAGAGAAGAAACCATCTATACTGTTGGCAGGCCCTCAGGTCGGTTCAGGTCGATTCTCAATATATCCATCATCATGAAATAAATTGTAATACTTATTGTAAAAATTTTAATACCGATTTGAATTAAAAATAAACCGTTACTTATGATGATAGATATTGTAATACTTATATGTGAAATTGTGATACTACTTAAGATAAAATTAATTGTTACTAATGATAAATATTGTAATACTTATATATGAAATTGTGATACCTAAACATCTAGTTGTCTAGTTGTCTACAATTCGACCTGAACTGATGAACATAGGAGGAAGTTGAGGACAATGTAACATATAGTTTTCTTAACAATGTGACTTCCTCCCAAGAATATTAGGAGTGTTGAAGTGTCAATATATAAATGGAACACTTAAAATGTATATCAATTAACTTGAACAAAGAAGAACATTGATTTTTAGTAGAGTAGTTGGTTAGATCTTTCTAGGAATTGTTGCAGTAGTTTGTGAGAGAAATGGAGATTTTTTCACATGTATATAAATTTTGTTCAACAGCCACATATAATTCGTATTTAACATGACATTAAAATGAGTTTTAAAACTATATTGTTACCCCCTAATTTGGTACTTAATTCGAAAATAAAATCAAAAAGTTACTGAATTAATTCTTAGATAAATTGGAGTTAATCAACATACTTATAAAATACAGAATTAATTCTTTGAGAGAATAGAGCTGATCAACGTACTCATAAAAGATAGCGCTAGAAGGAGGGCTCGAACCTCCGACCTTGTGGTTAACAGCCACACGCTCTAACCAACTGAGCTATTCCAGCTTGTTGAAAAAAGTGAAGAAAATTAATTTTATTAACGCATACTAAATTAGAAGACGTACTAATTAGGCGAGGTCTCTTATTTAAAAGAGGGGCTAAAACAAAAGATACTACTATTCGGAAGAAAAGTCTATCCAAAAACTAGTCCCAATAAAAGAACTTGGTCTAGAACACATTTCTTATTTGGAAGAATTAGTCAAAGAATAGTTAGGTCAAATCGAAGGTTGGCAATATATTTTAGATAAATATTCGATGTGATTAGGATGTACTTGTATACGAATTAAGTCTGTGAAATTTTGAGTGTATAAATATATAATATTCATCTTTTGACATAAGAGAACTCAAATCACTTTAACACGATCTAAATTAATAGTAAACTCCACTCAAAATAGTGTTTCTAAAGTGATAACTCAGCTCACATGTCATTTTTATGCCAATTTTCCAATAAAAGGAAGTTAAAGGAGAAGATATGTTAGCAAGCTATTTTGGATAAAGCTCTTACCAAGTGAATAAAAGAAGAAGGAATAACAATGAAAAAATTTGAATGAGCCTAAGTTTTCAATGGGCACATTAAAATTCCAACTATAAAAACGAGTTTAAGTTACTGAGAAAAGATTAATGAAAAGGAGTCTAAATTGGGCTCATCAGGATGGAGTAGGGTACGGTGTAGGTTGGGCTCTTTGTACGTATACTACTTAGGCGTGGGACTGACTGAAACGCTATTCATGCAACTCAGATTCGTTAGGTGTCGGCTGGGTTGACCGAGTTCAAATCCTGCTCGATTTGAGACGTGGCTCTATGACTTACTATTAATTGTTATCTGTGCATGGTGCACACGGTTGCAAAACAACGTCGTTTTGACTAAAAACACGTGTCTCATTTTAAAAAAAAAAAAATCAGTTTCGATTCCCCTCAACAGCATTATGTTGTTCATTCATTGTGGATATTTAGTTCATTCATTCTGGATTTTTAGTTATTCATTCATTGTGGATATTTAGTTCATTCATTGTGGATATATATATAATTCAAATTATGCACAAAAAAATGCTATTGCCGGGAATCGAACCTGATTTTTTATTTTTTTGGGGGGACGCGCGTTTTTAGTCAAAACGACGTCGTTTTTGCAACCGTGTGCATCATACATGGTGCACACGATTGCACAACATAATTTGCGACTTACCATGGAGGGATGTGGTTAAATGATTTAAGTAAGATATGACAACCAGATAGCCAAAGAACTCTGTGGTTATGCATGCTTGAATTGCAACAATCACATGATGGGTGACCCACTGACGCACTAGCTAGGAAGTAATCTTAGTGCAGTGCTGAGATCCATCATAATTTACATGAATCCTCTAGTGATTCTTGGAGTGGGAAACTAGAGACTAGGATTAATATGACTTAAGTTGAGAAACCTATGAATTAAAAAAAAAAAAAAAAAAAAAAAAAAAGGAAAATAGATGAAAGCAAATGAATAAGTGAACACTTAATATAATAAAACTTTTCTCCCCAATGCTTGAAAGAACGCATCTAGTACTTAGTGCTTCAAAGCTTAAATCCAAAACACTTAATAGCTTAAATCCACAACACTTTAATTATGGATTTAATTCGTTGAATAAAAAACTTACAACTCGTATACTTGGCTTCAGTTCTTAGAAAAGAATTGAGGAGCAACCAATAGTAATAATGAGAGCGTTGATAGTGCAAATGCAAAATTATTTAAGGAGTATTTTGAGACTAATTTGGGATTGAATTGGCTCTGAAAAATGAGGGAAAAAGTGTTAGCAAAAAAAAAAAGAAAAAAAAAGTAAAGTAAAAATTTGAACCATTTGTCTAAAAATTCATGTTTGATTTTTTCTCTGTAAAAACTCATGAAAAAAATTACAAATATAGGGCAAATTATTTTGTGGACTATGATCTACATAGTTGTGCGAATCATGAATGCAATATACATTTTTAATATACCAAAACTATATTATTTGTGTACTGAATGTACATTATTTGATAATATATAAAAAGTCATGTACTTTCAAATAATATATTTTATGTATACAAATAATATACTTTTAGTATATTAAAAATGTACTTTTTATTTATAGTTCACACAAATGTGTTGACCTTGGTCTAGGAACAATGAATGAAAATATGGTTGCCCCTAGTATCAGAAGTAAGCCAGGATATGTTTTGTAATTTATATCGTGGACCAGGGTCCACATAGCATTAATGAACCATGTCAAAACGACGTTGTTTGATGTTTAAGCTTTAACAGACTTCGTAACTTCCCGTTTCTCATGTTCCATCACAAATTTTAATCTATTTTAGGTACAGAATCCTTATGCTTAACGTACATAATTGCATAACATGATGTACAGAAATGCATAACACGAGATACATACACATGCTTTCAATTTTACTTATTCTCAAATCTGATTTATGTAAATAATCTATGGAGTTAATTTCCACCGGAGGTACCTTGTCTTTGGTGGCAATTCTAAATTTAGTCCCAGACTATCGTTTTTGTCATTTTACATCCCATACTATCGTTTTTTGGACACTTTTAGTCCTTCTCATGATTTTTTCTATTTGTAGTAAGGACATTTTTGTCTCTTCATATTTTCTTTTTTTATTTTTTCGGTTTCAACCAGTTTAATTGGTTTAGAACTTTACTAAAAAATGGTTGAAAAATATGGTTACTAAAAATAAGAGATTACCACGCGGATGCTTAAGTCTTACTACGGGTGTCCCCCTTCCCTTAGAATCTAAAAAAAAATAAGAGATTACCAAAAGTCCTAAACTAATTAAACTGGTTGAAACTGAAAAATTAACAAAAGAAAAATATGAAGAGACAAAAATGCCCTTACTAAAAATAGAAAAAAAATCATGAGAATGACTTAAAGTGTCCAAAAAATGATAGTCTGGGATGTAAAATGGCAAAAACAATAGTCTGAGACTAAATTTGAAATTGCCACCAAAGACAAGGGACCTCCGGTGCAATTAACTCTAATATATGTCCTATAGGCACATAATTTCATAATACAAGACATAAATTCGTAAAATAAGACACACAATTTGTTTTGTGTTATGCAACTACTAATCAATTTCAAGTACAGAATCCTTACGCTTATTATACAGAATTGCATAATATGATGAACAGGAATGCATAACACGAGATACATACATATATATTTTTTATTTTACTACGAGATACATACACATGTTTTCAATTTTACTTATTCTCAGATCTGATTTATGTAAATAATGTATGTCTTATAGACACATAATTTCATAATACAAGACACAAATTCATAAAATAAGACACAATATATTTTGTGTTATACAACAACTAATCAATTTCAGCAAGAGAATTTCCTTACACTTAATGTACAAAATTGCATAACATGAAGTAAAAAAAAAAAAGATAACACGAGATACATACACATGTTTTCTATTTTACTTATTCTCAAATCTGATTTATGTCAATAATTTATGTCTTATAGGCACATAATTTCATAATACAAGTCATACATTCGTAAAATAACTCACGCACTATGTTTTGTGTTATACAACTACTAATCAATTTCAGGGTACAAAATCCTTACACTTATATTATACATAATTGCATGACATGATGTACAGAAATGCATAACACGAGATACATACACATGCTTTACAGTATAAAAAAATAATAATAAAAATAAAAATAAAAAAAAACTTCTGTAATACGAACTGAACAACAAACGATCGCCGGTTAAATTAAAGGTTCAAACAACGTTTATAGAATCATCGAGTGTAGAAATAGATAGTTGATGCCACTCTAGTTGCGGGTCTCTGCAGTCGACCAATGTTCTATTGGTGAAACACCCTATAGTTCTATACGCCTGTGAGGATTAACTAGTTAGTTAGCCTGTGCATCGGGTTCTCACATAGCCATGGTTTGAGCATACAAATGTCCATCTCTGTTCGACAGCACAGCACTCCATATTTGTATTGGCATTAACTTGTTCACGATATTTGGATGTGTCTTGTGTATTTTTTGATAATACTAAGAGTCGAATACCTAACCCCATATCATAATTTATTATGGAGTTCTTTAAAAATTGATCATTAACTAGCCCAAAAAGCCCCACAAATAAGATTAAGATATTATAATCTGGATAAACGGGTAATTATAGCAGAGGGGTTATGCATGGAAACCGTGTTATATCACAAATTGGTGAACACGGTTCAACGGTGTATGTATAACCGTCTAATCTTTATTTTTTTTTCTTTTAATTAATTACGTGTTTGCTACACATTCACTTTGAACAATTGCCTAACACATATCACTTTGGAACACATGAGATTAAATGATTTTACTGTTTAATAAGATTAATGAATTTACTGTTATGAGATTATGAAAATTTTCAGATTATGAGATTATGAATATTTCTGTTAATGCGATTATGAATATTTAATGTTATGAAATTATAATGAATATTTCATTACATTACATAAATTATGAAATTCAATGCTGCACATGATCAACTTTGGAACCAATGCCTACATATTACCCGTCCGAAAATCACGGACCAATTCATAAAAAATTAAGAACCATGACCTGCAACATTCAACTTTGAGATCAATGCCATACAAGATTCACTTTGGAATAAGAATATGAATTTTCTGGTTATAAGATTATGATTTTCTGAGTTATGAGATTTAATGAATTTTCAGTTGTGAGATTATGAAATTTTCTGTTGTAGACGATTATGAATTTTCTGTTATGCGATTATGAAATTTTCTGATTTATGAGATTATAGAATTTTCATAAATTCATATCTCATAACAGAAAATATCATATTTGATCAAATACAGCGCCGTTAACAATCCAACAATCAACGCAAATTTTATATTTTTATAGCCTAAAAACGAACGTCGTTTTGCATTGTGTTCCCCATTCTAATGAACACGATTTCATGAAATAATTTGGTATTATAGACCACTAGTCAAAAAAACTCACATTTAGATTGATGTTTAGTACTTTAATATAACAATTATCAGTTATTTAATGTGTATATATAGTTAATTAATAGATTAATATGATATTGAAATAAATGAAAAACATATCATAATGTTAAATTAGAAGTACAACAATAATGTTACATTATATTATAATTGTGTACCGCCAGTTAATACATTATGATGACTTCAATTATAATAATAAAAACATAATTTATTAAATGCAAGACACATAAATATATTAAATATCAATATATAAAGTTTTATTGGTATTAGGATCACTAATATAAACAAGGTGAACCTGTTCATGGTATAATCAATGGCCAAAATAAAGGGAGAGCAATTGGACAAAAAATAGCCTTTCAAAAATAGGACTAAATGAAGTGCTCTCCATTTGCAAATGAATTAATTATGAATGACCATAATCATGTAGTTTAAATTCCAAACTTTACATATAAAACTATTAAAAGTATGTTTTAAGTTTAACCTTCTTAGAGCATCTCCAAGGTGACGTTAAAACACCAAATTCCAACGCGAATCCACCAAAATTGCAAAATTGTCTAGTTCAAGAGATGACTGCAACGCGACATAACGCCAATTTTTTTGGCATTGATGACAGTGCCACGCCATATATGCGTGTCACTGTTCATCCGCGGCAAACGTAGGATGAGGAAGGAATTTGACTATTTCGCATTGGCTTCTTTTTTTAAAATTTCAAATGTATCCTTTATTTGTTTTATATGATGTTTTATTTTTATTTTGTTAATACTTATATTTAAAGCTGTATTATTAAATATAAAGTTATCCCATTTTAAATATTTCATTGAGACGATCGAAACAAGACTAATATATGAATAATATAATTATATTAAAATTTCAAATACATCAAACATAACCTAGAACATAATAATAGTTAAAATACATACGACATAATATTGATATTAGAAAATACAAACAAATTTAAAAAATAAAATAAAACTATAAAAAAAATTAATGTTAATAAAAATTAATATATACATCACAAGTTAACATTTTATATTAAATTAATTACGTTTGAACTAAAATTATATTAAACTAATTAAATTCGAACTAAATGTTGAGAATCAAATTATATTTAGTGTAGAAATTTGGTGTTTTGGTTAAAATGGTGGAGATGAATAAAAAAAATTGGTGAGATATGTTGAGAATAACTTTCTTACCGGCAACATTTGATGGAAAGAAAATTATAGATTTTTTATGGTGTGAAAGTGGGGAGTTGGAGTTTTCTTCTTACACTAAAAATAATAAAAAAAATAATAAAATAAAATAATATAAATATAAGTAGAAAGATAATAATCAAATAAATAATAATAATAATAAATTAAATAAATAATAAAAATAAAAATAAATAAATAATATCAGATTTGTTAAGAAGAGAGAGATACGTTGTTCCTAAGATAAAGGGAGTAAAAGGTGAATTCCAACACTTTTACAATAAAAATATATTATATATTTTATAAAAAGCTTTTATAAAATTTTTTATAAACAATGTATTAATACATGTTTAATAAGTTTGTAAGGGAGTAATCAATTTAGAGTTTTATAAATGTTTTTCATACAAATTTTAAGATCATAAAATTTAGTGAAAAATTAAAAGATTTTATGAAAGTCAAGAAAGATTGTTTAGGAAAAGGGCGGAAGCATTTAAAATCCATTACTTTCAAAAATTATAAAAAGTCTTGATAATACAACCTAAGTTTACTTCCTAAATTACCCTAAACTATAAATAAAATATAAATTGGACTCGGAAAGCTTCGAAAGTTGGTTATAAGCTAATGAGTGACAACCATGACCTTAATTAATGACTTTGTCTCGGGTTTGAGAGAGTTTTACGCACACTATAAAAGAAGAAAATGTATGTTAATTTCCTTGCCAATCTTGATCAATTTGCAGGAGGAACAACAATTCTTGAGGCTCCTCCAGAAGATATGTTAGGCTCCTGATTAGTTGATGATGTTAGAAGAGCAAGATTTAGAAGAGTTAGATAATAACTGCATAGGGCGGTAGCGGTTCTTACAAAAAATAATAATAAATAATTAGAGATATTTAGAAGAAGAAAATTAAAGCAAAGCACCTTGTGCTTACATAGAAGGTAGTGACCTCTCCCATATGGGAGGTCATGAGATCGAGCCTCTTTGTACTTCAACAGGTTGAGAAAGTATGTTTGAACAAATATTACAATGTAATATAATCAGTAGCATTCAGGAAAAAAAAAAAAAAAAAACAAATAAGCCAAAATTGGCCTATAGGCCATTTTTTTTTTATTACCAAATATGGCAATTTGGCCCTGTTTGGTAAAATAGTTAGTCTATATGCCATTTTTGACTTATTTGACCACTATAACTTTTGATTTGGTTAAAAAATCAATATAAGTGTTTGGTCAATTAGCTTTTGTAACTCTAAAATGCTACAATTTAAAAAAAAAAAAAAAAAAAAAAAACTGTTCAAACAACTTTTCCAAGTACCTTTTTTGAGAAAGAAAATTATACCAAACAACTATTAGCTAACACTAATTAACCAAACATCTTTCTACAATCAACTAATGTTATCAACTAGTATACCCTCTAATTAATCCAATCAGCTAACAGCTAACAGTCATTTACCAAACAGGGTCATACACTCTATAAAGTAATAGTAAGGAAACTCATATATATATCATGTGAACTGGGATGACAAGCATGCGAGCTAAAGTCTTCATGGATGACATCCCATCTTCCCCCACTTAAAACAAGCTTTAATAATGTCAATAAGTTCAATGATGTCTATTAACAACTTCATTACATCGACTAGAACATTTCTAGTACTACGAGAATGATTATTGTGGGAGAAGATCATGGATCACATCTTCATTCATCAAAACCTTACTTTAATTTAGTTTTATCCCCATGGTAATCGTTGCCTTTAATTTAATTTGCTACGCTAATCACAGCTTCTGTTGGTAAATTTGACGCACTAATTGAGTTTTAGGCAACTAATGATGTGAGTATGGGGTATCATAGATACTGGTTCAAATGAGGACAGGACTTTTAGTGCGGATTGCACCGTTAAGTATGCATAAATGTACCACATAGTATTCGAAAATGCTTCAGAATGAAATACACAAATATACTACACGTAATGCTGTATTTTCGAATACTTTGTAGTGCATTTATGCATACCTAATAGTACGTAACCGTACAAGAACCTGACCTTATATATATCCTTTGCTCTAGGATGATACTCATCATTATTATGTTATATGTACATTACATGCAATTATCACACAATGTTTTGATTCCATTAGCTAAGCCACCAACTAACTTGATTTATCTTTCAGGAACTTGTTATGGTAAATAATTTTTCACTGTCTTGTACCCTGATAAGTTGGGGTAGGTTTTTTTTTTTTTGACCATGACTCTTTACATTTAATAGTTACCGTGGGGGCTATTATGTATGTGTTAGTGAAGCTAATCAAATGAAACAAGTACTATAAAGTCATTTAGGAATCTACAAGCTAGTTTAGTTAAGATCAATGACTTGAGACCTATGTACTCAAATCAAGTCCTAATTACCTTGACAAATTACCAATAAAAAGTCTTTTTAAATTTTTATTACTTCATTTATAAGATCCAAATTTGAAGTGTGCAAAGTTTAAAGTGTTTGATGTCCCTAATTGTTAGTCATAACCCTATTAATTAGTCCGTTGATGGCAAACTTTAATCTCTTTAGTGAATTTTTAAAATTTATTTAAAATTTTATATTTATGATTTCTTGGTTACTAATTAGTGATATTTTTGAATACTATTGACTCTATTACAATGCAATATCTGTTCATAATACTTTCTCAACTAATTGAAGTCAATATCGCCTCCACTAAGACTCGACCTCACAACTTCCCACTTAAGGGAGTTAACTATTAGTGCCATTAGACCACAATGTCCTTGACAAATGGCACTAATACTGATATTTGATTAGATTTAAATTTAAATTGGTGATATTTATTGATTCATTTTTTTTTAATGAACAATATAGGATTAGTGGGTGGTGGAACAGAATGTTGATAGGGATAGAGAATATGATTAAGGTTAATTAGTCAAATGTGAGTTCACTTTAAATCGAACAACATATGTTAGTTTCAAAGGCAGGACACTTAATTTCCACTCAATTCTTTGTCAATCTATCAGCCAGTTATCCAAGGAATAAGGTCCTTCGACCACAGCCCAGATGTACCATATTGTATTCATAGCTTCTTCTTCTTCTTCTTCTTCTTCTTACTTTTTTCTCTTCTTTTTTTTTTTTTTTTTTTTTTTTTTTTTTTTTTTTTCAAATATACTAATGACATATAAAATATTTATGAAATTGTAATGGTTATTTAGGTCGTAAACATTGCTGTTCATTTTCAGTTGTAGTTATAAAAACTTTCAAGTATTTTAAAAAATAAAAAATAAAAAGCGGAAATTAATAATGTAGTGCGGGACATTGTTGGGAGTATGGAGAGATGAAATTATGTAGATTTAATAAAAGGGTTATCCTTGATTGGGAATTGATTTTCTATTTAGAAATATTTAATAACTGTAACGTATTGACATGATGACTGAATAATCAGACACATTGATTCTAATATGGAAAACTCTAACGGTAAAAAATCATGGGTTCTTTTAGACTATTAAGTACATCAAAAATTCACCCATAAACACATATATTTATAGGTATATGTACATGGTAATCATGGCTCATGGATGAAAGAGAGGATTTGGGTTGATCAGATGGAAGAGAGATCTATATTATATGTTGAACTGAATCATGTGTCTTGCCCTTGGTATTGGACTTTCAATAAAAAATTGGGATTAATATTAGTTGGGTTTCCCTTGCCTATTGCGATTTCTTGACAAAGGTCTCTAAACTATCTATTTGTTGTTCAATTTTGTCCTTAATCGAAAATGTTTATCTAAATTCGACCTTTGTTGTTTTCCGTTAATCACCCTCGATAGATTGGGTCAATATTTCCTTTTAGTATGTTGGCACTATGTATACGTCAGTAGTGCTTAGAGGAAATTTCTATTTCAGACGACCCAGTTAAGCTATCTCCCTCCGCCCAATTACAACATTCTCTCCAATTTTGATTTCAAATATAATAATCGTCATCAATCTATCATTATTCATTACGTATAGATTTCTTTCCTTCTCCACCATATCCATATTTTGGTCACGTTAAACATTGTAAACTTTTAACTGTTCTGTGTCACATGAAATCACTGAAATTGAGAACTAAACATAATATTAACTTATACCCAATTAATCACTTGTGTCCCTCCTTAATTAACTAGGATTTTTTATCATGAGTGATGAACCCCTTTAGGGAAAATTGAATAGGTATGACTTTAGCCAATGAAGACGAGATAAGTAAATTAAGCATTGTGGTGATTGACAAGACTCAACTGAAAGGAGCATCCCAACACTTAGAATCTCAAATAGTTGATAGATATAGCTAGCTAGGGGCATGAGCTCATTTCTCTTAAAAGAATTTGTCAAAAACTTGTTTGACACGGTCTCACGTATCTTTGTCTGTGAGACGAATTGGATCAAGATAAAATATAATATTTATATTTGCAAATATAATACTAAATCAGGAATAAAAGATTATTATATCACTTCTATACACTTTACAAAACATAGCTACCAC
>VALG01016227.1:0-14191 GCA_009835305.1 Ipomoea purpurea | reverse complement strand
TCCAGGGCACGCCAAGAAACGTGGAGCAGGTTGGTACGCAGAAAAATAACGCAAGAAATCATCAAAACAAAATTAAAAGCACAATAAAGAACACTGCAGAAAAATAACTGTCCATAAACCGATTCACTCTCTGGGCATGAAATTAGATGCGTGAGTGTACCTTACATACGTCAAGTCGCCAAGGTCCCGTCAAGGACCCGTTAGGCAGCATCCCGACTCAGAGGTGCAAGTAATGGCCGGGACACCGAGCTTGAGGCGGTAAGTGCATAAATATTGTGTATAAGAGAAGCCTAGACTATGTGGCACCTTTATATATCAGGGTATAATAACTCTACCCAAGAATTTATGGCAACAGTTATTGCTCAAAAGGATTACCGACACTTAAGAAAGGTTATGTTAGGTAGCATTGCAGCTTAAAAAGCACATTGCCCTTTTTGTGCACAATAAAAGGATTGTACTAGGATGACCCATCGTACAAATGTTATTGATCCTTAAGCACGAGTGTTCCTAGATGAGTCCAAAAGATCTCGTATGTTACTTTCAACGCTCAGTAGGTCGGGTCCGGTTTCCATTAAGCAACCTCGTCGTCTTCACCAGGGTAGTTTGGTTATAAGCCAACTTCGCTTTTCCTTGCTTGATTAATGATAAGCCTTCTTGGTTTTTTTGGAGTTCGCTTGTCGCTCGCTCTTTGTTTATCATTTGGTGACCAAGTGCTTGGTGATGCATTTCCCTTCCTTGGAATGCATTTGATTGAACTGCCCTCCGACTCGCAATGGTGTTTGGCGATTTTTGTGTGTCCTCATGTACTTTTTACGTGGTCTTAAAACCCATCGGGTTTTGTTCCAAGGTATCGACCTTTATTGCTGGGAGGTTTTAGTTGTGATACTTTCACGCGTCGTCGCCTCTTCTTGCCATGGTCGAGTCTTTTTCGAAAATTCGCACTAAATGGTTGAGGAAGGATGCTGTTTATGTGTTACTTTACATCCTTGCATTTAATTGGCGTTTCCAGTCCCTTTTTACAGGTGGTCCCCCAGTTTCTGTTACTCCTTCCTTTGGGTTTGTTCTGAATTTCCCATTGTAGAAGTTGGATTTGATAGAGGTCGGGCAGCATTGGTGTAGGCTTCGTTTAGGGGTTCTGGGGTTCGTAGTTTTGTGGTCCATCACAAACAGACTTCTTTATCTTGGTTGGTTGTCTGTAGGATCTAAATCGAGCGCGAAACGAGCCAGCTGGAGGAAATTGTTTGTGGTATTCTCTAACGGTAGTCGTCCCTTATTTTTAGGTGTGGAAATTCCTCGTGCATGGCCTTACGTGTGGGGGTGGAATTATTCTCATAGCTGTGCTTCTAGGCACTACTAGTTGAACCCCCGGTTGTTGCCCATAAGTGGGTCCTTCGTGGATTTACCAAGATCGGTCTTGTGTTCGAAGTAGGATGAGGCTAACTCTACGCGGCGTTCCTCTGGGCATTCACTAACCCGAGGATTTTCTCTAAGGTTTGCATCCATTCTTCGAGGGTGTGGAGTCCTTGACTAACTTTCTCGTTGGCGCCGTGCTGCTGGTTCTCTGGCCAATATTTTATTGTAACGATGCGTTGATGTGTTGCACCCTTACCTTGGTGTGGTAAGCGAATAGGAGTTCTTTTAAATCAGTGAGGGATAAAGTGAGGGAGGTTTATGTGATGGTAGACAGGTTTCACAATCTCACGCGCGTCCTAAGATCCTGAGTCCTATGTTCCTAAATACCTAGAGTTCACGCCTAATGTCCTAAAGGTCGGTATTAAGAGTTTTAACCTAGGGTCAAACTTAGGCTCTGATACCAACTGTAACACCCCGAATTTTTAACTTTAAAGACTTATATAACAAAAGGTATTTTTTATCTTATTAAATTCCAAACAAAACGGCATTACTAAAACAAAGAGTATGGGGTGCTATGCCCAACCTGAGCTAGGAGAACTCAGATGCACAGGCTAACTAATAAATTCACATAATAAATGTCATACATAGCATGGCACGCAGGCCGAAAGGCAGGAACTATCTACTCTACGCTTCGAATCTCTAGCGCGCTCCAGTGTCTGCTCATCTGTGCCTGAAAGCCAAATATATCTTTTCAGCGAGAGATCTGGTAACCCTCTAAAACGCGTTGAAATACATTATAATAATATATATATATATTTATATATATATATTATATATATATATATATATATATATATAATATATAGTATTATATATATATATATATATATATATATATATATATATATATTATATATAGGAAACCATTTTGAAAGCATGAGGATATACCTAAGAGACTCTAGCTTTTTAAAACAGGGATAGACATCGATCAGATAGAGATAACACAACCAACAGTGAACCAGCATATACAGTTTACTAGCATAGGGACAGCCGACAGATAGAGATAGGCACAACTAATAATCATAACCAAGCATATACAGTTTTACTAGCATATATCCTATAGTCACATTCTCAACACTCATAACACCAACCCATCCATATCTCAACACATAAGCACACTTTGATGGCGCCAGAGGACCAATCGCATGCCCATACATGAGGGTCAGCGCATATAGCTCTGACACGGCCCCGCAGCACCCTGCCCCGTATCACAACACGGAGGGGTCAATCGCAACCGACCGATGAACCGCAACTCATCATAATGTTTGATCGCAACCAAACAGTGGACCGTAGCCCAAGAGTAGTCATCTGACCGCCAGCCAGGAAATATGAACCGCATCTCATGTAGAAACGTTTGATCACAACCAAACGGTGGACCGCAACCCAAGAGTTAATCTGACCGCAGCCAGCTTCTGAACCGCAGCTCAGGAATAACAATCCGATCGCAACCGAATTGGGTATCGTGCACACATAACACATAGCAAGCACATGCAACCCACATTAACACCTTGGGAAGGGGAGAAAACGTATTACAAACTATGCGTGATCCTTCACATACTAAGAATAATCCTAAGGGGTTCATACTTCTTCCACCTAGGTCAACGAGATACAATTCAACTTGCATGCAATATATAAAACTCATACAACCTATGAACGGTACCCGAAATATCAAACTAGACACAGGCACGATAGACGGAGTCCGTTGGGACACCACGAGGGTCGGGGGAACATCAAACGGGGAAGCCAAAATCCCGAGGTGGAGTAAAATCCAGCGGGTAGCCAGTGGGTGAGGGGTCACCCGCCGGCTGCCCGCCGACGTCGTGGTTCCGGGGCAGCGGGTGCACGGCGGGCAGCTGCCCGCTCGCCGGCTGCCCGCTGCCGGCGACGTTACCATTGGCCGCGGGTAGGTGGCGGGTCCCTACCCCCCTATCATGTTTTTCTAGACATAATCAACACACAGACATGCGAATTCCCTCCCATACATCAAGAACAATACCATACGAATTTCACGATACAACCTAGGGTTCTAATCACTTTTAAATCAACAAGAACACAATTCATCTTCTAATATCATGATTCGTTAAGAGTATCACATAATCATCAAGAATATCACACAAACATCGAGAACATCATATAATAATCAAGAACACCATATAATCATCAAGAACATCATATAATCACCAAGAACCTCTTATCATCAAGATCCCTTGGAATCATAACACCAATTATCAAGATCAATACAACGAATCATCAACACACAAGAATATGGGGGAAATCCTAAGAGGGGGATCATAGCTATGAAAATAGGTTTTGTTGAGACATGAGTTACCTCTTAGCCTTAGTTAATTCCTTGGCGTATGAAGGGTCTTTCTTTAAGATTTCTTCTTTCTTGTTTTCTTCTAAGGGAATTCTTGGAACTCTTTGGGTGGTGAGAGATTATTGCGGTGAAAGATCTAGGTGCCTCCTATATCCCTATTTATATATTTAAGACTCCTAATTAGGGCCTGAATGGTAGGATTTACTAATTCTATTCCTTATTTGACTAGGGACTTGTTTTAGGGATAGGGTCCATGGTCCATAGTGGACCATATTAATTAATTAAAGAGAATCCTAGTCATAATCTGAATAGTAAAAGGCCTACTTCCTTTATTCCTGATAGGCTTAAGACTCTCATTTAGGCAAGGGTCCACGGTTCATGGTGGACCTCATTAATTAATTAAAGGGAAACCTAACCGAATTAAATCATATTTAATTATTATTAACGGGATTAATTAAATAATTAATCTGGGATTGAAGGCTGTAACACGGGGTGTTACACTGGCCGACCTCCCGGGGTCGGTCGGCTGACCCCTCGGGTCTGCTTGTGGGTCGCCCATCCAGCGGTGAGTGAGGTTGGACCTCGTACCGCCTCTGGGTTGCTGGGGTTGCGTTGCGCCCGTCCGGCGACAGGTGATGTTGGACCTCATATCGCCCCTAGGACGCCTTAGCGATTCTTGGGATGGAGTCCAACAACTCGCGTCTCGAATCCTTCCATTCGGAGGTAGGAGAGGACGGACCTCGTACCACCCATATGGCGTTGGGGTTGCGTTGCGCCCGTCCGGCGATAGGTGAGGCCGGACCTCATATCCCCTAGGACGCCTTAGCGATTCTTGGGATGGAGTCCAACGACTCGCGTCCCGAATCCTTCCGTTGGGCGGTAGGCGAGGACAGAGCTCTTACCTTACGTAGGGCGTTTGAGGTTGCGTTGAGCCCGTCCCGGCGATAGGTGAGGTCGGACCTCATATCGCCCTTAGGACTCCTTTGCGATTCTTGGGATGGCGTCCACCGACTCGCGTCCCGAATCTTCCGTTCGCGGTAGGTGAGGACGGACCTCGTAACACCCTAAGGCGTTTGATGTTGCGTTGCGCCCGTTCGGCGACAGGTGAGGTCGGACTTCATATCGCACCTAGGACGCCTTAGCGATTCTTGGGATGGAGTCCGATGACTCGTGTCCCGAATCCTTCGTTCGGGGGTGACGAGGCCGGATCTCGTACCGCCCCTAGGGCGTACGTTATGTCCGATGTGATCGCTTGGCCCTCTGCGTGCGCGACCGTCGCGTTCGGACTCTCTTGCGCGCATAGCCCTTCGGAGGGCCGGTTCTACGCCGACCCCGCCTGTGCCGGCCGACCTCCAGGTCTGGCCGACCCCGTGCCGGCGACCTCGGGTAGGTCGGCCGTGGGGTGCCCCAGTGCTCGGCTCTGTGTGTGTCCACGCTTGTCCGCCATTCGGGACAGGGTAATTTGTCCAAAAACTTCATTATTCCATTGCGAAATGTAAACAAACATTATTGTGGGAAACCTGGCCTTTTATTGGGGAGGGGACAGGCCATACAAATGAATTTCTACTGGTAAAACTTCAACAAGTGCTCCGAGTTCCAAACCCTGTCTACCACCTTGCCTGATGTGGTCCTTAGATTGTAGCTGCCCGGTCGTACTATGGCCTCAATAACATACGGTCCCTCCCATTTCATTGCAAATTTGCCTCCGTCTTGGGGTCGGCTCGCCCCCTCCTCCGGAGGACGTAGTTGCCAAACCTGGAAGTAACGGGGTCGGACTCGGTTGTCATGGTAAGCTTTTGTTTGACGCTGGTAATTTTCTGCGCAGACCATGGCCTCCTCCCTTCTGTCGTCGATGAGGTGGAGGTCGGTGGCGTGGTGTTGCTCGTTGAGGTCGGGGTCGTACATTGCAACCCGATAAGACGGTATCACAGCTTCGGTGGGAGCCCGTGCTTCGAACCCGTATGCCAGCGCGAATGGTGTCTCCCCGGTGGCCTTCTTTGGTGGTGCGGTAAGCACAAAGGACGGTGTCCAACTCCTCTACCCATGTTCCTCCAGCTGCGTCCAGGTTCTTCTTGATGCCGTCGACTATAGTTCTGTTGGCGTTCTCCACCTGCCCCATTTGCCTGTGGGTACCCACCGCCACGTGGGTGTGTTTTATGTACCATTGGTCGCAGAATGCCTTAAATTCCATGCTTTCAAAATTGGCGCCCGTTGTCGGAGATGATCTGCATGGGACCCCAAAACGGTACAAAATGTTTCTCCGTATGAACTCCGTGCACCGGGTGCTCGTGATGGGAGGGGTTCCGCCTCCACCCACTTTGTGAAATAGTCTATGGTGACTATTATGTACTTCCTCTTCGAATGGGTAGGGCTCGACGATGTCGATCCCCCAACGTGAGAACGGGATCACCGTGCTGATAGGTGTGTAGTTGGTCGCTCCCGGCTCTGCGTGAAAGTGCTGGCAAGTCGGGCACCCCTGGGCGTACTCCGCGCATTCCTTGGCCATGTTTGGCTAAAAGTACCCTGCAGTAGGGCCCTCCTCGCCATGGCAAAGGCTCCTTGGTGTGCAGCGCAGGTGCCTTCGTGTATCTCCTCCTTGACGAACTGGCTTCATCCGGGTAGGCATCGGAGGAGGGCGCCGTTGTAGGACTTTTGTAAAGGGTGTCCCCAAGGAGGACGTATGTTGGTGATCTCTTCTTGACCGCCTTGGCCTGCCTCGTCTGCTGGCAGGGTACCTGTTCTCTTATACTCAATGAGGTGGTCCAACCAGCATTGGGACCGTGCCTGTATGGGGAGGACAGGGTAGGCCTCCAGGCTGGACCTCTGGTGGTCCTCAATCCGTGCTATCCTGGAGACATGCTCCGGGTGCCGAGGCCGAGCTTGGAGAGCAAGTCTGCATCCCCGTTTTTGACTTCGGGGTACCTGCAAAATTTCGTAGAGGGTCAATTGACCGAGAACCTGGAGCACCACGTCGCGGTATCTCCTCATTCTCTCCTCGTTAGCCTCGAATTCACCATTCACCTGTCCGACCACCAGTCGGAGTCGCACCGCACCCTATATTGGAGGCCCTCAGACCCAATGCCAGCCTGAGGCCACCTAGTAGTGCCCTCGTATTCGGCCTCATTGTTAGACAGCTTAAAGTGGAAGCGAAGGGCGTAGTAAGCCCGGAACCCTTCCGGGTTACAAGTACCCCCCTCCGCTACACACCCTTGGGTCGAATGAGCCATCCGTGGACAGGGTCCACCAATCTTGCTCATCGCTCCGGGCTAGTTCGATGGCCTCGCGAGCGGTGCACTCGACTATGAAGTCGGCGAGCGCCTGCCCCTTGATTGCCGGTCGAGGCTTGAACTGGACATCATATTGGCTCAATCGCATGGACCACTTGACCAACCTGCTTGCCGACCCTGAGGCCTTAATACTGCCTCGAGGGTTGGTTGGTGGGACCCGTACGGGGTGTGCTTGGAAGTAATGCCCGAGCTTCTTGGTCGTGGCGTCCACGGCGAAGATCGCTTTCTCCGTGGGTGAGTACCTGAGTTCGGCGCCTCGGAGGGCTTTGCTCACGTAGTACACCGGGCGTTTGGTCCCCGCATCATCCCGGACCAGTATGGAGCTGATCGCGGCCTGCGAGATGCCCAAGTATAGGTACAAAACCTCCCCTTTCTCCGGTTTGGCCAGGGGGGTAGCGTCATGAGGTACGTCTTGAGGTCCTTGAAGGCTCTCTGGCATTCGTCTAACCACTCGAACCCCTGGTTCTTCTTGAGGACCCGAAAAACGGCAAGGACCTCTCGGCCGACTTGAGAGGAATCGGCCGAGAGCCGCCAGCCGACCATTGAGGCGCTAGGCCTCGCGGAGGGACCTCGGAGGTTCCATCTCCAGGATGGCCTTGACTATTTCGGGGGTTGGGTTCAATACCCCTCTTTGAGACCATGTACCCCAAGAATTTCCTCCGTGTACCCAAAAGTGCATTTCTTGGGGTTCAAACGTAAATCAAAATATCTCATAATGGAAATACCTCGGTCAGGTCGGCTGTGTGTAGGTCGGCCTCCGTTGTCTTCACAATCATGTCGTCCACATAGGCCTGTAAGTTCCGGCCGAGGACCTTCTTGAACACCTTGACCACTATCTGTGTTATGTGGCTCCCGAGTTTTTGAGCCGAACGCCATGACCCGATAGCAAAAGACCCCTTTGGGGGTGGTGAACGCCGTCTTTTCTTCGTCATCCTCGTGCATGAAAATTTGGTGGTACCCCCCGGAAGGCGTCTAGGAAGCTCATGAGTGCGCATCCCGCTGTTTCGTCCACCACTGGTCTATGTTGGGTAGTGGAAAAGGGTTCATGGGGCATGCCTTGTTTTGAGGTCCGTGTAGTCCACACACATCCTCCACGTAGGTGGTTTGGGTGCGAGGACTACGTTTGCAAGCCATGCCAGGTATGTGACTTCCCTGATGTGCCCGATCTCGAGGAGGGTGTCAACCTTCTCTTCACAAACTCCCGTCTATCTGCGACGAGGTAGCGCTTCCTTTGTTGGACATGTTTGGCTTTGGGGTCCACCGCCAGTTTGTGCGTGATGACCTCCCGGCTGAGGCCTGGCATGTCTTCGGGACCCCAGGCGAATACGTCTTTGTAGCTGCGGATGACTCGACAATCTGACCTCGGAGGTCGGCTGGGAGGCCGGTGCCCACCTTCACCATCCTGTCGGGTTGGCTGAGGTCCAGGATGACCTCTTCCGTCTCCACCACGGGTTCGGCGTGGGGCCGCTTCTCCTCTTCCCGGAGGGCGCCACTCGGTTACTGTGTGCACTTGGAGGTCCTTCCTCGTTATTTGGCGACAGGCCTTCAAATAGCAGCTTCAACTGACCTTCTAGTCCCTCGCGCGATGCCCACTCCAGTGGGGGTAGGAAACTTGAGGCAGAGGTGCTCCATAGAGATGACGCACCTGAGGTCCTCCAAGGTAGGTCTGCCGAGGATGATGTTGTGGGCGCAGCTGATCTTCACCACCATGAACTCTACTCCCATGTCTTGACGTGCGGTGGGGTGCCGATCTGTGTCTCGAGGGTGACGGATCCCTCTGTCTCAATGGAGTCTCCGGTGAAGCCGGATAGCGGGGTCCGAACCTGGGAAAGCTGCTTCCTGGATAGCCCGAGTTGCGTGAAGGTGTCATAATATATTACGTTCACGGAGCTCCCCGTATCCACCAGTACCCGGTGGACAATGATGTCCTTGAGCTCTAACCTGATTACCAATGCGTCCCGGTGGGGTAGGGGGCCATCCGGGAGGTCGTCGTCGGTGAACGTTATGGGCTCCCTGCGTGTCCTCTTCTCATGGGGTGCTTGGACGACCTCCCCTACGTACAGGCTCCGGGCCCACTTCTTCCTCTCCGCGAGCGTGTCCCTCCCTCCGGCCGCCAAAGATTACATGGATGACCTTCTTCTTTGGTGGGCTGTCTGGCTCGGTCTCCTCATCTTCCGTGAGTTGGCCGAGCTCTCTCTTGTGCGGGGTAGAGGTAGAGGGCCCGACGCCGTCCTTCTTCTTCCGGGCGTTGTCGGGCCTTAGCGTGGTCCTGCCCGGACCTCTTCACGTACTGCCCAAGGTACCTCGTTGGATGAGCTCCTCGATCTGCCTCTTGAGGACCATACATTCGTCGGTGTCATGCCCACGTTGCCGATGGAAGCGGCAGTACTTCTTCGGGAGGCCTTGGGGGAGATCTTCAAGCACTCCTCGCGGGAACGACACGGTGCCCATGTCCTCTGCGTGGTCCAGGATGACGCTTACAGGTTGCGTCAACGGGGTCAGGTTGTCCGCAACGGCTAGTCGGGGGCCCGATCTACGGCGTGACCGGGGAGGGCGGCGGTCCTCTTGAGGTTGAGGTGACCCTGTCGCCTCGCCCGCGGCCTTCCCTCTCTCTTCTTCCTCCCTTCTCCTACTGCTCTGCGTCTGGCGTACGCGCGAGGTCGCGGTCCATCAACAGCCATTGTATACGTCTTTTGGCTCAATTCCGGACAAAGGTCCGCTTGTGGAAAAGGACCGACCTGAAAGCGTTGTTTGGTGAAAAACGGGAATGGCGGACATTTCGTCCAAAAAATGTCGTCACCCATGGCTTTCCTTAATTATCCATTTACTCAGGTACTCGGCCAAGGATTCCGACTTCTGTTGCTTCAGGTAAACATAGGTCAGCGAACTGCTTCGCCGTTGTATGCTGCCGCGAAGTGTGACATGAACTTTTTAGTCAGGACCGCAAAAGTGGGGATGGAGTTCATCGCCAAGGACCCGAACCAATCCTGGGCCTGCCCGTCCAGAGTCGTGCAAAAACCGTGACCATGATGGCGTCATTCAACGCCTGTCATCATCATGACGCCTTGTACCTGTTGAGGTGGTCCCACGGGTCCGTCGCCCCCATGTAGGCTTGATGACGGGAATCGAAAGTCCCTTGGCAGGGGCTCGGCCATGATGTCCTCCGTGAAGGGTGTAGCCAGGGCGTCCCGGGACTCTGGTGACTCGTCGCGCGCCTCCATCTTGCGCTGCAATTCGGGCATTTGTCGGCGCAGTTGTTCCATCTCGTCACGCTGGGTGCTCGGGGTTGGCTCTAGTCTCACCCGAGCGTTCCACTGGCGGAGTCGGCTCCGCGGCCCGGGACCTCCGTGAACACGACGACTCTTCCTGCCTGGCGTGGGTGGCCGGCTCGGGCCCAGGCGGTCTCGCGCTGGCAACGCGGGCCCAACGCCCGAGCGCGGATGTGGTCCGTGCCGGCCGAGTCCGCTCTCTCTTCTCGCTGCTCGTGCCCCTCGGGTGGCCTCCGCCCCGTCGCGCTCTCAGAAGGTCTGGGTGAATTGAGTTCCCCTTAGCCAGTGCTACGGGCGCAGGGCGCGTGAGTGCTGGGTCCACTGCGCGTTCTCGGAAGGGGCGGAGGTTGGGGTGCTGGTCTCCCCGGCGCAGCCCACCTGCGAGGCGGTTGAGTGGTCTCCCGCTTGTTCGAGTATGGCGGCATCTTCCTGAGAGGTCGGGGTCGGCGGCGCGCGGGTGGCGCCGTCCCGCCGAGAGGGCGATTGTTGGTGAGACGACCCTAGAGGTCCTCCACAGCCCCTGGCGACTCCCGTTGATCTGTCTCGGAGCTTCCCCCTCCCTACGGCATGTCTGCGACTCGCTGTGGTCCCGTTGGGATGGTTGATGAGGAGAGGTCGCGCGTGTGGCGCGAACCCTGCGAGTTGTGGGTGTTTGACCCCAGATCTTGTCATCGCTGCCAATGAAAAAACAATAGGGAGAGGCTTAATCTTGTACAGCCGCTCTCAACAAGAGCACCAATGATGGATTATATGAACCGGGGTCCGGATTATATAACCCGTATATAAGATTGAATACGAAGCGAATAATAAAACGGTAAATATTGTATTAATTGGACATAAAATGCTATTACAGAGGTTCGAAACGTGTAATAACGTTGTATAGTGTTGTAGGAAAATATGAGATGTCTAATTAGGACACCGGGGCGTTTATATCTCCCTGGCTACTACGGGCCCTGGGCCCGCGGGAGAGCTGCCCGCGCCGCGGACTCGCTCCACGCGAGGACCCAGCCATTGGCCGAGCACGGGGGATTATATTGAATTGTTCATGCATAAAATAATTGAATGTGAATTGCGTATTTAAATTAGGTAATTCTACGTTTACAAAATGCAATCATAATATGTCAAGATTGATATAATTTGTCAATAAATAATCTGTATAGTATGTTGAAACCAAACACGGGACAATAAGGAGAGCAAATAAAGATTAGGGCATAAAATTTAAATTATATTATTTAAAGAGCTAATGTGTTGATTGTCAACAAGGAACCAGTGCAAGTATTTTTCACTTCAATTTTTGTGTAATTTGAATACTCTCTTTTTAATAAACCCCAATTAGTTAATATGATTGCTTAATTTTTTCATTTTTTTTTATTTTTTAAAACAATTATTATTATTATATATTATATTATTATTATATATTATATTTTATTATTATTATTAAATTATGTATACCTTTAGTCATTTACATTTTTATCTCAAAAAGCTTTTTTTTTTCAATATTCTTTCACGGCAACGTGGAATATTCCGCTGGTCAAATAAGCTAAATATACTCCGCTAACGTAATCGCGTAATTACGATTGTCAAACAGACTCGGATGTTTCGCTTCATTTGTGTGTGATGAATATTTCTCTTGTCAACAAATCCTCAGTATGTTTAATATGATTTGGCTTTATAATTATATTTTTCTTAATTTTTCATGTATTATAATACTGGTACATAATATATAAACATTATTTTGTATTGATAATTTTGATATTAATTAAAAAATAGTGCACAAAAAAAAAGATAGTAGACAATGTAGTGAATATAATCAATTGATGAATGAATGTAAAGAATTTTTATATTGGAAAAATAAGAAATATAATTAATAAAATTATTTCTCTTAATTCAATTTATTGATAATGAATAAATTTTTTTTTTAATAAAGACATTGTAGGGACAATGTAGCGAATATAATTGAATTTGAATGTAAAGATTTATATTGAGAAAAATAAGACAATATACTAATGAAATTATTTCTCTTATTAATTTATTGATAATGAATAATTTTTAATAAAAACATGTAGATACATAAATACATAATCTAAATTAAATATCGAAATGCATATGTATTATTTTTTGTTGTAACTACTAAATTATTATTTATTTAATAAAGTAAAATAGAGTACTAAATATGCCAACTTTGATTGGATGGGGTTCGAACTTCGAATTAAGACCTTTCTTATTAAATAATGAATAAGTTAACGCTGAACTAACAGAATTAATGAAAAAAGATAATATTTACGAAAAGTTAACGGTAATATTTCATTAAGGATAAATTAGTAATCTAAGAAAAATTAAAATCTGATCAATCTGAGCCATTCATATTGATTAAAACTTGACCGCTATTTTTCACCCATTATAGGCCTAACTCTCTTGGGCTCTTATTAGTATAGTAGATAGTGTATTGTTTTTGCGTATAAGCTTTCATCTCTTTATATATTATTATTATATATTATTATTATTATTATTATTATTATTATTATTATTATTATTATATTATTATTTATTATTATTATTTGTCTTTTTGTTGTTGTGTTGTTGTGTTGTTGTTGTTTGTTGTTGTTGTTTGTTTGCTGTTGTTGTGTTGTTGTTGTTTGTTTTGTTGCGTTGTTGTTGCTGTTGTTGCTGCTGTTGTTGCTGTTGCTGTTGCTGTTGACTGTTGCTGTGATGTTGCTGTTGCTATTGCTGTTGTTGTGTTGTTGTTGTTGTTGTTGTTGTTGTAAAAATGATGTTTTTCATCCATGCTATTTGAACATGCATGCAAAATAGTGTTTTCCCCATGTTATCACTCCACCATTTCGTAAAATATGTGGATGAAAAATCATGATTTTATAGATCATGTAAGGGAGTCACGATTAAATAATGCGGGGCCATCACGATTAAGAGAGAATAATTAAATATATTAATAATTCATTTAATATACTTCAAAATATATCATTATTATAATTAAATCTATACTAAATTGTTTGCAATTTGCTTTTCAATGTATACTAACAAACAATCTAAGGAATTCATCTTTCATCTTGTTGTTCAAATGTAGCCTTGACTATATTAAACTAGTGCAGAAAAGATCGTTTTGTAGTTGATGGATATATTAAATGGAGAAATTCAACCCGGGAATACGAAACAAGGAGGACTCGAGCGGACCCCGAGCCCTGTGCTTGACCCGGACCGCCCTAGAGAGTGGATATCCGCGATGTGGATTTAAATTGTCATATCCCTATTATGCATGATGCATCTAACTTAAGTTTGTGTTATTTTGTTTAGTTACCGTATCTTTAAACTTGTTATTAATTGATTAGTCTTGCTTATTTTTCTAAGATTAGTGTCTAGTTGTATGTTCTCACATATTATGTGCCATATCCCCCGAATCGCTATAGAACGACAAAACTTTTTCGTTCTCTCCATAGCTACATCAATACATATATAATGTAGTTAATGTTATGCTCTCTCCGAATCAAAACTTTTGTGTAATATTTATGGTTAAATTTTATTTTTATGAACATATAGAAGGAACATGCATTATAAACATATTGTAGAGTGAATTGAAATACGTATGATATACATTTAATTTAGCGTTTATGTATACTAAAATTTATGATAATGTATTAAATATGGGTTGTATAATCATAGAAGTTAGAAGAACTAGGAAAAAGAATACAGAGAATGAAGAGGGAAGGTCAGTGATCTTCTCATTCATCGTAAGAATTCTTATACAAAAGTATCACCATAAAAGTAATTAATACATATAAAAGGTAGTACCTATCAATTACAACTACCTACCATATATACAATAATGTCCAAATAATATATTTATAACACTCCCCTTGGACATTATTTGACATGATCCTGCCTGTAAAATT